>JASBNA010000057.1:0-290129 GCA_038087015.1 Cerrena zonata | reverse complement strand
CCCTAACCCTAACCTAACCCTAACCCTAACCTAACCCTAAACCTAACCCTAACCCTAACCCTAACCTAACCCTAACCCTAACCCTAAAAAAACACGAGCCCATAGAGGCCCCTGTATCTTAGTTGTAAGGGTGCAGTACTGACCAGGGGCGGGCTGATTAAATATATTATGTACCTTGAGAGCAAGGGATTTACGATATATGCGTCTCGGACGCACACTGGCTGTAGGGTAACATATTGATTTTGATATCATGAATATTGATGCGTGTGGTCTCAAATGCCGCGGTGCACGGACAGATTATTAGCCTTAGAGTTACAGTGATGCTCCATATGCGTCCCGGACGCACAGTTGGGGCCTAGAATGCGACGGGTGTCATGATTTAGCCGATATTGAGAGGTGAGCGTAGGCGTCCTGGACGCACACTGGCGCCAGCGCAACACCGATAATTCAGCCGTGTTGCAGATTGTATGTGAGTGTGGCGTCCAAAGACGCACACAGGTGTGCCTGGCGCACCAGACGTAACTACATGCACAAAGACCTATATTTTTTGAATGTTTTCACATGTTAATTACAGGCGCTCGACAGTCAGCACAGTGTAATCCCTGCTGTTGGCAATCTAATTCAAACCCGTGTTGATTGATTAATGTGAGTGTGCGTCATGAGAGTTATTATCGTCATCCTAGACGGCAGAATGAAAATCATGTGATTAACCTTGGATATATATGACGATGTTCCAGCTGTAGCTATGCAGCATGCATGCACAATTGCAGACCCACAAATGATTCTCTCTGTGAGGGTGGATATGGAGGACTACGCTTGCCCCTCTCGTCTAAATAGCACGGTGCATAATCATATCATTTTCATACATCATAAGAAAAGACATATTACATAGGGGGGCATATAAATCAAAAGAGTCAATTTTAGACGTCTCTAATGGGCAGCACTCAGTGCTTCCTTCCTAGTCCTCTTCCTGTGTGAGTCCGGAGCCAGCTTCAACATCGTGGGTCCTTGGCTTTTCTCTTGACTGAGAATGGCATAAGCGCGTCTCTCCTCTTGTCCCTCGGTCGAGGAACGACCGCGTTCATCTTCATCACTGGACAATGTGTCTGATGGGGCTTTTCCGCTTGGCCCAGTAGGTGTAGGCACTATAAGAAAGTCAGTGTACATATTTGAATAATAGGCTTAGATACACACCTCCTATGGTACTAGGGCTGGCCACTACGAATGGGGCTGTGATTAGAGTAGGGCTGTCAAACCGTACTCATCATCAAAGATTGGCGGAGTGGGATCCGATGGTCATCAAGAGACATAGCTACGTTATCAGCTATCGGGTCATCCGGAAGGTGGTGATGGTCGGGCTTGTGGTTGTGGCATCCTCCATTCGAGGAATTCTTGCTTGCCAGCCCCAGACAGAGAATCCAGTGATTGCTCGATGAGTATAGCAGGTGAGGTGAAAGAAGGCCCCTGCGGGGAGCGTGGGGGGATGTGTTCACCAGAGCAGTATTCGGACCCATGGACGAGGGGGTGTAACTGTGGTTTGTTCTTCCAAAGGGACGCTGGATAGCAGGATATTGTGACAGCACAGCTAGCGGGTGGGGCAGCGGGTGTTGTGGTAAATTCCGAATGTGGGGGGATTTAAGGCAGGGAGAAGGGGGCAGAAGGCGTTGTGGTAGGTCCTTCATCTGATGTAGGAGCAGCTAGACCTGGCAGCAGCAACTATTGCAATTGTTGCAGATGGACTGGTTGAGATATTGTGGCACGAAGCAGGGATGGAGTGTCTAAGGGTAGATCCATGGAGAGGGCGTCGGAATAGTGGGAACCAGTAATGGATCAGCTGTAACAGGAGCAGCCGGAGACTAATGCGGTCACAGTATCAGCAGTAGCTGCAGCAGCGAGAGCTTTCTTGGTGATTTTCTTGCGTGGCGCTGGTGTGGTCCGCTTACCCTTATTTTTGGACTGGAAGGATCAGCTGTCGCTGTTTGGCGGCCTCAGTCGACACATTTGTTGAAGACTCGGCTGTCTCAGTTGATGTGGGTCTAGCCTTCGCTTTGGTTTTCTTCTTGCTCTTCTGAAGCCTGAGTGTTGTCTTGATCCTCGCATATTTGAGCTGCTTTCTTCGCTTTGGCCTTCCTCTTTCCCTTGGTCTTTGGGGTCTCATCTTCATCCTCGTCCTTATCGTTATCCTTGGCTAGCGCGTAATCAAAGTCGTCTTCTGCAGGTTGTCCTCAATGTAATCTGGATGGATACCACTTCTGAAGCCCTTTGGGGGCTGATACAAAAGCTTTGAGCATCACGCCTTTGCCGAAGGCAATGTTGTTGAGAAAGACATCGGAGGTACCGCGGGCAACGAGTTGGTAAAAGACTACAGTCATGGGCTGGTTCTGGCGCCACAAAACGACCGCCGCAGCTGGTTCTCATCTTGTTCAGACCAGTTGACGTCCTGCCGATCAAGTTCAGCGCGCGATCACAAGAGGAAAGGAATGGCATACCAAAGACACGAGGATATGGCGAATGGTAAATTTAGTCCCTGTAGTGCCAACGATGGAAACGAGGAGCACGCGAGGACCGTACCCACCCCGCTAGTACGGAACTGGTGAATAACCTTGGGTGCGTCTCGCAACAGTCCTTCCACCGTCGATCGACAGATACTGGATCTCGTTGACATTTAAAGACCTACACCGGGATGAGACTGCTCGATAGAACCGTGAGACTACGAAGCAGCACTTACTTGCTTGATATACCTTGTGTTAATGACAAAGGCGAGTAGACCACAATCTTTGTCACACGGTAGGTTTATCCCTGTAGTGAGAGGCTCATCCGGTCCATCTACGAGTTCGCCGTCAACTGTGGTCATGGGGCTGCGAGCGTCAGATTTGAGATGATAGGTGAGGACGCGCACAAGGGCGGCGAGTTTGGTGGAAGGGTTAGCCTCCCAATCTCCTAGCGTATTGAAGGCGAGGGTTGTCTCACGCCCGGTGTGCAAGTCGGGATGCAGGCACCGTCTGCGGAAAGCGAGGTAGAAGTGCTGTTGATTAGGAGATGAGCAGAAGCAAGAGAATAAGAATACCGTGCGTCCTGGACGCACACCGGGCGCAGAGGCCTGACGGACACGAGCGATGTATGTGTGGGGCAGCAGCAGGTGTGCGTCCAGGACGCACACCGAGTGCAGAGAGCACAGAGAAGTTGCTGTCTCTTTCGTATCACGGGGGCAGCAGCAGGTGTGCGTCCTGGACGCATACCTGCTCCTGCACACCGATGCTCGACTCAGATATGGAGATGACAAATCATAACATACCTGGCCTTCGGTTCGTTTGTTGCTGGCTCTTCTTCTCAAATGCTGTCGTGATTTCGTCCAGCCCGTCTTGCTCAGTTGGGCGTCAACGCTAGCTCCAGAGCAACATACTTGTAAGGTTTGATGTCGATAATCGACTTGCCGTTGTACGTCACTGAGTTGGAGTCCCTGCGAATAATGTGCCTTCGAACATCGCTCGCTATCTTGTTCATCTCCCAATGCATACTGTACTGGGCGAACGTGATCCGGGATGTTGTGCTTCCTCCTGCCCACGGAAGAAGTCCACGTTCCAGACAGCCACGTTCATCCCGCTCGTTCGATCCAACCGACTGCGCTTTGGTCATGTCACGGATCATCGTCTGTAGTCCAATGCGTATCGAATCCCTTGATCTCCATAAGCGACCAATATGATAAAGATCCTGTCATCAGCGTTATCAGCATAATCAGCATATATACAGTCAACGATTCAAGTAAAGGTGCTTACGTGGGGACGGGTGAGGACAAGAGTTGCCGACATGCCCACAAAGCCGCTGGCTACATTGTCGCAAGCCCCAGACTGCCCAGTAGCTCTTGACCAACGTTGCGTGCATTATGCACCTCGTCCACTGGCCGTAAAGAGCCATTTCTCCGCTCAAGAGAGTGGACTACAGTTCTCAATGACCTTGGAGCATTATTTGGGCTTGGTGGATGCATACTGCAGGCAATTAATTGCGTCGCTGGTCAGTGCCTTGGGTTCACATGGTCAGATGGATGATATCTGATGGAGATCTGGCCAAAAAAGCTTAACCGTCATAGTGGCCATCATCGGATACGTGGCCGGGTGTGCATGCTTTGGACAGTGTGGAAGGTCGTGTGCCAGTAATCTGGCATCTTCAGCGCCCCTCGGTCATACAGCAACACATCGAAGCTTCCCGCGTTTCAGATACCAGTTGAAGGTTCAACTGCGACCTGCGCCCTCAATGACAGGGGGGAACCACCAGCAAACAGGCCTCATCAGGAATGTTGTCATGTTCCTGGAACTTTTTACCCTCTATTGAACAAGATAGCTCCATCAGCTTAGGCACAGTAACTGAACTAAAAAAACACACTGAATTATGCCGGGAAATTGACCGGTATCCTGTGTAGTTTTGCAGTAGTATGCCAGTAAGTGCAATTACGCCGATGACTTGCAACGTCCTTGCCAAGACCCACACATCCATCAGGAGGATGGGTCCTCCGGGCAAAAGCACTGTCTCGCATCTGAAGCATGCCTACGAGCTGGTGGCCAATGTGGACGGAGAAGCTTCCGATCGGGGTCATCGAGTGCTTCATTGTGAAGGGAATCATCAATCCAGGGATCGCGGATACCTGACAGCATCAATGTAGTTGTTAAAGTGAGGGAGAGTCCCATCGGAGAGATACCTAAAAGGGCACAGATCGCCTCCGAATTCATGGTCTGATATTTCTCCACTCCACTTTCCCAGTCCTTCAAGTCGATGCTGTCGAGTGTCAAGACGGGAATGTCAACCGAGTCTTTGGAGAGATTGATAATCTCCTCCGCGATCTCAGCATCCATACGATCGACATCTTCTTGTTTGCTTAACAACATCAGAGATTGCCGAAGTGCGGGGCTTATCTCTGTTACAACGACAACTGTCAGATGTGAGAAAGATGATGTGATAACATGTACGTACTGTGGATTGTTTTGCCTTGCATATCAATCGAGAGGGCGAGGCGTATGTCTGTGAGCTTATCGCGATACTCATGAATCTGCGCCTGAGATTTCAATATCACCGAATTGCCGATAATACTGCATCAATCTGCCACTTTTCTGCAGAAAGAGACGCAATGTTGCCATGTTGCGATCCGTGGTTTCGAATTCTACAGAACCAGATGATCAATAACAAATACAACATAACAAGGAGATGTGTAGGATTGTATACACACTATGCAGAGTCCTCGGCGACCTCAATCGCAAGCTTGTCCATATTGACGCCATCACGACGGTATTTGGAGGTCATGGCATGCCATAAGTTCGATACCCAATAATCAATAGCTTTCCCTGACCTCGGGGGTAGATTTAGACGATCCGGGCTTCTTGCCGCTCTCCCCAAATATGCTGTCCCGCGATCAGGTCCTTGACCTCACCAAGGTCTTCTTCGAATATCTCAGGTAGCTGATGAGGGTATAAGTGTGCATCCGATGATGATGCAGGATTCGAACGTACGTTGCGACTACCGTGATCTGCAAGTATGGACTCGAAGGTTTTTTTGAGTCCCGAAAACAGCGATGCATAGCGTCCACGAGTTTCCATTTCCCGTTTGAAGGAGAGGTTGATCGCTTGGTGTGTAAAGTTTTCTGCCTTCGGCGGTGTTATCACCTTTAGCTCTGCTGAACTCCAGGCGTTCTGAACGTGTACGGATCTTGCAGAATGAGTCAACGTAACATTTGACCAGACTGCATTCTCGCTCTGTCCAGCCAAAGGGATGTTTCTGGGTAGGAGGGACAGCTTCCCAAGGGGGTTCAGCAAACCTGTACGTTTTTGCCAGGTGGGCCATGACCAGGGTGTGTTAGGATCAACGGGAGTATTTACAGAGACAGTGCGTTGCCTTGAATTCAGCAGTGATATTAAGCAAGCTTGATCCATAGCTGAAGGTAGGCATAGCAGACACGTTGACAGCGTCGGAAAGGATGTGTGGAGAATATTTGTATGGTCATGATTTACACGAGCTTTTAAGGGATTGCCTAGGATCGGACAAGCAAGTGCCAAATTGTTTGCACCACTTAGCGGATGCCCAATGACTTGCTTCTCAAAGAGAGATATTGTTTTGCCACCTTCGCGTCCTGAACTAGCATCAGGGACAGGATATCCTGAATATTTCCCCGTCCTGCGTGGTTGCAGATAATGTTATGATATTACCAAGATGTGCGTGATGTGCGTCCAAGACGCACACCGGTGTATGGTGCCATCT
Source organism: Cerrena zonata (assembly GCA_038087015.1). Lineage (NCBI taxonomy): Eukaryota > Fungi > Basidiomycota > Agaricomycetes > Polyporales > Cerrenaceae > Cerrena > Cerrena zonata. The sequence continues at coordinate 283,886 of JASBNA010000057.1, read as the reverse complement.
GCATATCGAGCACATGGATGGAGAACAACGGGTGCACCTAATATGGGGTATTGGCTGTTCCATGCGACTTAAGCTGCTGAACCCTAGCAACCGTACCTTGTACACATCAGTTTCAATATCGGACCACAATGTTCCTGATGGAAGATCGTATGTTCCTAAACAGAGTGCATTGATATGTCGGCGTGATCTCTTAGGCTTAGCAGCATAACACTCGGTCTATATATCTCAGACAACGGCTACAATTATATTGAGAAAGTCTCGTAAGAGAGACATACGGCAAGACATAGTTACAGGACTACCAAACTAGTTGTGAGCGAGGACATGTGCCTTGCACTGATCGCAGCAAATCAAGGAGATCGTCCTTCGTTGAGACGAGGCGAGTGGCCAACTCAGTGAGGTCGGCGAGCACCGAGGCCAGCCCACTGTATTTTGGGTTCCATTTGTCCTCTTGCTTGAAGAGGAACTCGCTATATGCCTCTGCGGTGACTAGGCTTGCGTCAAACAGGAGGTAGGCCCTGTTTTTCTCCTGCCTCCGAACCCCGGCGAAGTCGGCTGCTTCCCACTGGTTCCAGATCTCCTTCCACTTGAGTACACGCTCGAGCATATTTGTCCCCGCCTCATGCATGAGCTTGAAATAAGCTGCATGTGCAACTGGAGCAAAGTCACCTCCGGCAAAGGAGATAGTTACAAAAACATACCTCGTCCCGGGGTACGCGGATCGTCAGAACTTACGGCTTCTCTATCGGTGTATCGTTGCCTCGCTAAGCGTAGTATAAGTACATGAGACTTGATTATTGAGTAAACAGGACTCGCCTGTGGCATGGTCGATGCGCCTCCAAAGAGTAAAGGTGCCTTCCAACCTAGACCAGGCACCATCTTCTGTGAGAGATCATCGATCAACCGTTAGCCTGAATAGGTAAATCAGATGCAATTGAAACATACTCATAATACATATACTTTCCTCGAATTCGATAACTCGATCACAAGGCCTGTCAGACACATGGCGATAGCGCACCATAAAGCCAGTGTGGTAGTCCCCAAGCACTGCTTCATCTGGTGCCTGATAGCTGTTCAGTAGGATGCACGTCTGAGAATGATGGGTGCTGCTTACCGGGTAATAGGACAAAAGCGGGCAGCTGTAACACTCGTCGATTGTTGAGGGAGGCTCCATGAGTTGAAGCCGACACACTGCTCACTGTCTCAAATATATCTCTGGTGGTTGTAAACTTTCCATTGCGCTGGTTAGGGGCTGATCTCGACTAGCCTGCGGACAAGACTAAGGAGCCCTTAGTGCGTGGGCCTCGATGCGCGTTGGTAGGCCACGACTGGATTATAATCAATGAGTTATGAAACCTAAGCTCTCCGTGAGTCAGGAAACGTACGGTCATCAGGGTATTTGGGTCGAAGAATCCCGCTCGGGAGCCAAGTGGGGCTTCTAACTCTCGGGACCGTGCTAATTAGACTTTTGAGTGACTCCAATATGAAATGATGTTTGGCATAATCGAATACGTTCGGGAAGAAGTGTGATTGGATAAGGCCGAGACCGCGGGCTAGACAGAGGTCCGCATTTAGCCGAACGTCCGCCCTGGGGCAGGTGTGCGTCCTGGACGCACACCGCTCCCTGGTCCACCTGAATTTCTCGCAGATCGGGATCTGTGTGCCGCTGTGCGTCCTGGACGCACAGCGGGGTGCAGATCAGCTGGCCAGGAGGTATCGGTACATAGTACTGTGCAGGCGGGTATCCGTCCAGGACGCACAGCGGCACACAGATCCCTATCTGCGAGAAATTCAAGTGGACCAGGGAGCGGTGTGCGTCCAGGACGCACACCTGCCCCAGGGCGGACGTTCGGCTAAATGCGGACCTCTGTCTAGCCCGCGGTCTCGGCCTTATCCAATCACACTTCTTCCCGAACGTATTCGATTATGCCAAACATCATTTCATATTGGAGTCACTCAAAAGTCTAATTAGCACGGTCCCGAGAGTTAGAAGCCCCACTTGGCTCCCGAGCGGGATTCTTCGACCCAAATATCCTGATGACCGTACGTTTCCTGACTCACGGAGAGCTTAGAACTCATAACTCATTGATCATAGGCTTACCAACACGCATCGAGGCCTGCGCAATAACGAAATGAGCTCTTGACCAGCTCAATGGTAAGTTTACAACCACAAAAGATATATTTGAGAGACGGTGGGTGGGATCCCTAATACCGTATTTTACCTCCTCCACATCTCACCTCTCATCATATCCCTGCTTCAAGTATGCAACACCCAACCACCGTCGAGGAATGCAGGGCTCTGCCCTTGGTCACCAACTACACTGTAAGTCGCACCTGCGTATTGTCGACGATCGTCTGATTCATATATACCAGACTCCGGCCCGGGTTCAATGGGGCCCGGCATTGGTGTACAACGTATGCCTCGCCCGAGATCATGGCGATTTCCTCCTCATCGTGGAGGAAGGCGCCACTCTCCAACGTAAGTGCCTCATGATAAACTCGCCCTATACAATTATTCATTTGTGCAGACAATGGAAGGATCCAACGCCTCGAAGAGGCCTTTGCTTTCAGGAGGGTAATGCCCAACCTCATAGGTATGTTCTTACCCTTACGTATTAGTTTACACACTAACAGTACTTCAGGAAACGTCTATTACACTCAGGAAGCCAGACATTTGGGCGACTTGCGCCCTCCAGCACTTAGTATATCTCCATCTTCTATCGCAATTGACATTCTAACTGCCTCATCATAATAGTGGCTCACGCTAGTTTCCTGCGGCTCTGCATCGAAGCAGCCCAGCACGTCGTAGAACGAGTAGAGCGATGGAGACGGTACTGGGTAGCATTGCGAGAGCGGAACTTTGGCGGCATCCAGACCGCTGAGCGTAACAGGTCTCTTGCCCTGTACTACGCTGCAGTTCTCGCGACTGCCAAATTCGCCTCAGCTCTCGAGCTTGAGGCCACACGGATGATGCGCGAGGTGTCTGGAGTGGACTCACTATTGGCTGAGGTGCTGAGTAGCAGCGCTCACTTGAGGTGGGTATATGACAGGCTGCGCCCTGATATCGTCGAGCTGCTGGTCTGGATCTGGGCTCAAGACATTGACAATAATGTAGTTTTGTATACGTAAACCTTCTGTACATCTATGCTTTCAATATCGCAAGTCCCTCTGCTTCTTTTTGCGTGACTCTGAGATTGCAGAATATGCATGTGGTTGGTTGCCGAGTGGTCAGTCTTGGAAATTATACTCACAAATATACTTGCAAATGATACACAGACGATAACGACACCTGTGCGTCTTGGACGCATACCCACCCCACACCACGTATCATCTGCAACTCTCAGAAAACCTCCGCTACAAATGAAGACTTAGTGACATCGTAAATTTATATGATCTCAATCCTATCCTGTCTACAGGTGTGCGTCCTGGACGCACACCGCTCACCGCACTTATCTGGTGTATGGTAGCCATTATAATTTGATTATTGTATTGAACTGTAGTCCTCGCTGTATCTCTCTCATGTACCTCTTCATCAGCGACAGCAACTCTACACATCTTGAAGGCATATAACTAATCATCAATTTGTACTTTTTGTACTTGCATATGTAACGTCCTAAGACCAGCTTGAACAACATGAAAGTAACAACGTCTGAATCTTATGAAAATGTGAGACCGGCGAAAGAGAATTGTGCGCAAAGCATAGGAAGTAACAAAAAGATAAGCATAGAAAGGGATCGCATAGTGAGCAGAAAGTAAAGACGTCCGAAAGTCGTGAATAAGCAGAGATGTCCGAAAATCATCAAAAACGTCTGGAAGCCGTGAATACGCAGAGATGTCCGAAAGTAAACAAAAACGTCCGAAAGCCGTCAATAAAGCAAAAGCAAAAACGTCCGAAAGTCGTCAATAAAGCAGAGATGTCCGAAAATCATCAACAACGTCCGAGTAGATACGAGTAGACTACGTAGTGTAGCTACTTACAAATGATATGGAAACTATGCATGATGCACAATTTCCGACGAGTGTCCTGGTTCCAACAATGTACGAAAAAAAGGCGGAGGAGTTCAACGGCGGCCCCGACCCTTTGGTCCAGCGCGGCCCCTACCCTGACCTCGGCTACGCTCTGTTGCTTTTATATTAATAAATACATACCGTTGACATATACACACACTTACTGCGAGCCATAGGGACGTCGGACTCACTGCTCTCGTGATATCTGACGTTCTTGCTAGTAGCCCTGGCCACACGCCCATCGCTCCGAGCTAAAACATTGTTTGTTAGTGGTAAATGACATAAATGTTAAGCCACTACTTACTGCTTGACGTTGATAAGGGAGCACGAGGTGCTGGTGGCGGAGACGGGGATTGCATATTGACGTCCTCTGAAGAAGGGGAGGAAGAAAGAGGTTCAGAAGGGGAAGGGGCAGGTTCATCCTCACGCTCAGAACGAGACGCTGCTTGTCCAGGTTGTTCAGCCTGAGGCACACCCCCATCCTGATCCTCCTCTCGCTGAGACTGCTCCTGTTGATGCTGAGGGGACGCTTGTCCAGCCTGCACCTCCGATCCAGTGTGAGTCGCCGCTGGGGGCTGGTCCTCTTCTTCATCCTCCTCATCCTCCTCGTCCTCCTCAGTCTCGCGCGCTTTCTCTTTGCCCTTCCCTTTGGCAGACAGAGAGGGAACCGGTGCTTGCTCTGTAGTCGATGCTTCAGCCAGAGTGGAGGCTTGAGCTGTAGCCGATCCCTCTGGTTTGTTGACGACAGTGGTCTTCTTCCTGGGGCGGGGGACCGGTGCTTTCGTCATGGCCGACGATCCTTCTCCTTTGTCAACGCTGGACACTACTGAAGAGCCCTTCTTCGTCCTCGTCGCCTTCTTTGGCTGGCTCTTACCCTTGCCTTTCTTCTTCACCGTAGAAGTATCCTCGACGTCGTCTTCCGAATCGTCGTCTTCGTTCCCGAGCGGTTCTTGATCCTCGCCGCCCAGCAATGCCAGGAGCTTGGGACTCGCTTTTTGGAATGCCTCCAACATCCGGCCCTTGCCAAATGAGTTATCGCTGAGGAAGACATCCGCCGTACCAAGAGCGACGAGCTGGTACACGATCACCTCTTTCTTCTGCGGCAATCGCCACAGACGACCGATCATCTGTCCCAGTTCCTGCCACGACCAGGGAACATCCTAAAGATATGGACACTTTAGCTCCGCATCCATGTAGACAGGGGAATATACTTACGATACAAAGCAAGATATTTGCCCAAGCCAAGTTGAGCCCCGTTGTTCCTACCGACGAGATGATGAGCACACGTGGACCGTTTTCGTCACTCGCTTTAAATTGCTCGATCAGAGCAGTCCGCTTTGCGAGAGAGAGAGACCCATGGATAGAAACATGCTTGATACCATGCACGTTGAGGACCTGACCGATATCAGCAAGGAGCTAGTAATTTGAGAGCAAACTTACTTGAGATATTATCCGCGTGTTGACCACCATCATCGAGAAGACGACGATTTTGTCTCGAGGGAGACCGTCAGGGTTGTCAAGCAGAGTAGCATCCCCATCGACGAGCACACCATCGACGGTCTTCATTGGGGAACGTTTGTCCATGGTGAGGTGCCACTGCACCACTTTAGCCATGACATCGAGCTTGGTCGACGAGTTGCTCTGCCAGTCCTCGAGCGTGTCAAATCGAAGCTGGTTTTCGCGAGTGGTGAAGAAATCTGGATGGACAACAGCTCGCCTGATACCAAGGTAGAAGGCCTACAAAATAATTAGCATACACCCCACTGCGATTGATTATATGCGTCCTGGACGCACACCGGGCACACGGCCATATTGACCAAGGCAACGTGACCGTGTCAGGAGGGTGTGCGTCCAGGACGCACACCGGGCACACGGTCATATTGACCAAGGCATAGTAGCCATGTCAGGAAGGCATGCGTCCTGGACGCACACCACACCCCCACCTACGCGCGCCTTCCACGAGTAGGTGGGTGCCCAGCGTGCGTCCAGGACGCATGCCTTTGATCGCATCGCCCAATAGACAATTCACTTACCTCCCCATCTGCTCGTGCAGTGTGCAGATCACCTAGCCCAGCAAGTCGAGCCTCAACCTCCTCCTTCTCCCGACCTGAGAGCTCAAGCTCCAGGATCACAAGCTGGTATTGCTTCAAGTCCATGAGTGGCTTCCCGTCGCAGTTTCGTGACTCCTCGCTCCGTCGCACGATGTATCCCTGGAACAACCTCCGCATCTTCCTCATCCACTTCAGATTCACCTCGTCGACATTTCCAACCGCATTGCCATCAGCTTCTCCATGCACAAAGGCCTCGATGTTCACCTCCCGCACTCGTCGATCGGCACGTAATGCACGACTCGATTCCTTGTTCATCTCCACATACTCATCTTGCTCGTCAAACCCGTCGATACCCAACATTCGGCCAATGTGCCACAGATCCTAAATATCCCCTATCAGTCAATCCATACTCTCGCTACAACATCACTTTGACTTACCCGGATTTTCGACATCACTGGTGTCGCTGTCATTCCAATCACTCCCCGACTCTGGATCTGCAGACCCCAAACAGACCAGAAAGTACGACTCATGTTCCGCGCACAGTGCATCTCGTCAACAACCGCCAGCAGCCAATCCTTCTGGTAGATAGTGTCCATCAACATACCAGTCCTAGTCGGGGGAATGTGGGGGCTTAATGTGTTGTAAACCAAGGCATTGGAGCCATCGCTGGTGATAGCCTGCATTATTCTGTCAGCCCACCACCCATAATCTCGCAGTCGGTCCCAACACTCACCGGTGCAGTAGCAAGGAGAATTCGGTGACATTCGTTCAGAACGGACCGATCCCATGTATGCTCCCAGTACCCACTCCTGCTCACTACCGTGCCCTCATAGAGCATGATATCGAACACTCCCCGAGTAAGATACCGATGCAGCTCGGTCTCAACCTGCTGACGCAGGGACGGTGGCACCACAATCATCGATGGCAGCTCCGGGATATTATCCCCCTCTTGGAACAATCGCTCTGCTATGAAAAGTACCTATGTCAGTAGGTTCTCAATACAAAGTCATTTTAACTTACCAAATGCCCCAGGGAATACCCCCTTCTCCTTCTTCACCGTCCGATAATACGCAAGGATCGCAATCACCCCGACGACTTGTAACGTCTTACCCAACCCCACCCCATCCATTAGAAGCACCGGTTTCCCATCGAACAGACAGTCCAACATCTTACACATACCCACCAATTGATGCCAGTGAGGACGCAATAGAATTCGGTTAGGGTTCCCTTCATCCGCCTCCACAAGTGCAGGATGGGCCCATGCATCCCGGCTATCCGCCAAGTCAATGTACTTGTTGAAGAACGGGAGAGGCTTCTCCTCATCCAGGCCCAAGTAACGATACAGCTCCGACACCTGCAACTTCTCCCATGCCTCGACGCCGCTTTCCCATTCATTCAGGCTCACCGATGCCAGGTCAAGTGCAGGCAACTCAAACTCGTCGTTTGCCAGCGAGTGAATCTGCTCGCAGACCTCATCCGAGATTGAATCATGTTGAGCCTGGGTGCTCAACCACACCAAAGACGCTCGCAAAGCACTACTCAGTTCTAAGCATATGTTACATTAGGTGTGTTCTCTCATTCTGACAACACTACTCACTAATGTCCTCCTCGGCCGTCCCGTCCTCCTTCATTGCCAACGCCTTCCGAATGTTGTCCAATTTCGTGCGGTGCTCCTCGATCGCCTCAATGCTGGGTTTGTCGCCAAAGTCCTGATAGTACCTCATCAACATTTTAGACTTCTTGAGGTACGCCCTGAATGTCGCTGGGTTACGACCCTCCCCTTCAAACTCTGTATACCATGTCATTAGTAGCCTAATTAATGTATTTAACACATTACTTACTTTTAAGCAATGCCGCTGTCTCTACCTCCAGCTTTTCCATGGCAGCCCGGTCCCGCTTGACCTTCATCGTAATTCCACGCCAGATCTGATAGAACCAATTATTCATAAGCTCCAGGACCTGGATTATCGGTTTGTTGCGAGAATTCTTCTTCATACCCTCAGCCCCGAAGAGCTCAAAGGCGATGTGCTCTTTGACCGCCATCAAATCGGCTATTTCGATCGGAGGCAGCTACATACAAGCTATCAGCGCCTCACCTGTACATTGACCTTGTTTCGACACTTACTTGTCGATCTCCATGCTCAGACAAGAGGGCTGTCCGGCCCTTCCCCATCGCCGTCAAAGTTGTCCGGATCAAATGAGGCAGTCCCCACGTCTCGTCCCACGCCTTGACCAATGACCTTTGAAGGAGGTCCCTCGCCTCGTGATAGTCGTCCCCCTTCGTGCGCGCAAACGTGAGACGTTGGCTCACCGGCTTTTTGCAGAACTCGTCCACATACGCCTTGGCATCGCGAATCTGATTCTGAGTCCAGCCAAAAATGTGAGTCGCGCCTTCAGCCGGTTCTACCCAAGGCGCCGTTAGGGACTTCACACGGCTCTGCCACGTAGGCCAGCACCAAGGCGCATCCTCAACGCCCACGATGCGGCGCATATCTGCGGTGAACATCAGAAAAGCGACGGCGATAGGAGGAGAAGGCATTTTGTTGTTGTTGTTGTTGTTGATGTTGTTGTTGCTGCTGTTGCTGTTGTTAAGTGATGAGAGTTGAGAGAAGGAGAGATCTGCCCTTCCCCGCATTGTCTCTGCTTTATGAGCGAATTTCTTCCCGCTCCGATCACTCGCTTATAATCTTAGAGGCGGGCCTGACATCAATCATAACCAATTAGAACCCTAATAGACCCACCTAGCCATCGCTTGAACTTCGTGCCATCAGCTAATCCCGTACTAAGCAGTCTTAGCCATCTTCACAGTGATCCGCATGTCAAATGCCGTAGAAGTCTCTTAGACATGCGTCCTGGACGCACACCGGCGCACGCCCCTCATGATAGTGAGCGTCTCTACTTCCAAACTAAGCCATATTTCAGTCCATCACTTCTAGTCAACATGTATCACCACCCGTGCGTCCAGGACGCATCCCCCCCCCATAGTCACCCTAAGCTAGCCCTAACCCTAAGATATCGAGTAAGTGTGCAGGTGTGCGTCTAAGACGCACGCCCGCTACCAATGTGCTACGTTGCATCACAACCGAACCATTTTGCCGCAGGTGTGAGCATTCGAGGGAGCTTGTGACCTGACCATACATCTTCTCCCAGTCCCAAACATTGCACGAACGTGCAAAGTTTGGGGAGAAGATGTATGGCCAGGTCACAAGCTCCCTCGAATGCTCACACCTGCGGCAAAATGGTTCGGTTGTGATGCAATGTAAGCACATGCTGCCGGCATGCGTCTTGGACGCACACCTGCACACTTCCCTACAACACGATCTGTTCCTCTCTGTAAGCCTATGCTGCAAGTGTGCGTCTAGGACGCATACTTGCGCACTTCCGTACAACGCTCTCTTTTCCCGAAGAGGTATCTTTTTCACGTGCCATTTTCACATGCCATATACTGTTTAACATACCTCTGTACACGCACATTTCGGTGTCTACACACATTGTCTACAGCACACTTTGCACCTGCACCTCTTCCGCCCTTCGTACCACTTATTTCCCCCTTCACAATGTTCGTCCAAGACGCATACTATTCTTACACACTGTCCGTCAAAGCACACTATTTTTCACACCCTTTGAACCACCTACTTTCTACCACCCCGCCTTGCCCCTTCCACGCCCTGCCCTACCCACTAGGCGCCCAACCCTAGGGTCTCCCTAGGATCTCCCTGGGAGAGAAAGAACAACACTCATAACCCTAAACAAAATATTGTGTTTTTATATATATATATATTTTTAATCCTGTATATATATATATATATATATATAACTTCTATCAACAATATACTAAAATCTATATATATATTAATTACTAACTCTATTGCTATTACAATATTCTATTAATATACTACTATATAATAACTTTTTCTGCGGCCTCAACCCATTTTTTAAATACACATCCATTTTAATGGTTAACCCTATCCATCACTTTAACTTTATCCTATAAACACATCTTTGTTTTAACGGCTAACCTTATAAACATATTCCTGTTTTAACCGCTAACCCTAATTACTACCAGTCTCACAGCTAACCCTAAAATAAATACACCTACAACTATACTTAATTTCAACTTCTATCTTCCTTCACACTTCACTATATACTCTCAAAACTCATAATACTTCCACTCTCTCTCTATCCACTTTAATAATCATCTCACTCTATATTTATCTTCAAATATCACTTTACACTCTCACTCAATATATCCTCCAAAGTCTACACTAATCTATTTACAAATCTCCTTCTCTACCACATATTATACTCTTTACACAACCACAACCAAACATTAATACCTCTATAAAATGGATTATTAAAGTCCTTGTTCCCTACATAACTAAGCCACTCAGCCCAATCATCAATCGACATATTAGCATCAAGTCCTTTAGCTTCACCAAAGTCTTCACGGAACCGACCCCACAATATCCTATCATTCCGCACTAACCAAAAAGTAACAGCCAAGAAGTCCGAAAACGGACAACTTGCAGACTGATAGTCATACTCCTTGTGAAAGCTTGGTGCATACTTGTGCACCGGTAGTCCACACTTCCAGCAATACCCTGCAGGCAACTTCATATCTCGCTTCAATCCTATCCACCCCATGCCATCAATATAATCTCGGTCACAAAAGTGTCGGCAGTCTCTGAAAAGCATGTGTTTCCCAGATTGAAATTGCCCACTTAGAGCAAAGCAACATGGACAGCCACCTTGCAATTCAGTCGCAATCTTGTCCAGAATATCAGCAAACGATTTCTTCCGCTGCTCCAACTTCGTAAAGTTAGAAGCATGTGCAGCTGCCTTTGTCATACTCGACTGCCCCCCAGATGATGTAGAATGCTGAGAGACCTCCTTTGTCATCTGATCATTCCTCGGTCCTAAGTAAAATATTCCATTATAAGTATCTCATATCACAGCAATCATATATCTTAAACTTACTATTCATTTGCTGTTGCTGTCTTTGAACACTATCCAGAAACTCTACTTGTTCTCTGGATGGCTGGCTACTACCTGATCCAAACCTGATCTCCCGAAGCTGGTTATTCGAAGATCCACCTTGGGTTTGTTGTACTGGCATATCATTCACAGGTGGTGTCACATATGATAGCTCCGATGACTGTCGAGTTCTCTGTGATCGATTTCCTTGACTTTTGCTAGTATTCAAGTTTTGAGAACTTGCTTGACGAGAAGAATGACCAGGAGTACGAGATGGAGGAAGATGAGTAGTCTTGCGGCCCTGAGAGAAGCTGCTCGATGCAACTGGCGATGATGAAGGAGGTAATGACGAGTTATCAATCGCACGTCGCTTTGCAGGAGGCAAATTATCGGTAGTAGATGGCCGCTTCGGTGCTCGATAGCTCTTGTTATCAATTTCTTCAAATTTCTGCAACATATCCGATGGCAATGGTTCAGAGTTGAATACATCATATTCATCTTCAACCATCTCTCCTCTATCAAGCTTCGGAGACTCGTTCTTGACCTTGGAGGCATAGTCAATCACTTGCTTGATCGCTCGATCTTCAGATTTGTCACAGACATCGCAAAGCTCAGCACCTTCAACCTCTCGACAGCAGATGGATACACCATCAAATGCAAGAGATAACCCAATGCGCCGACATGTGTTCTTTGCATCCACCCATGCATTAAGCTCCGCCGCAAGACCATGATCAGGTGGATGAACAGAAGCTTTTTGTAGGGTGGTGAACATGATAACTTCACATCGACGCTTATCCTTTCGACCACCTCTAGCCCCTCCTTGAGCAAACTTGACAAAGTCATGGAATCGACCAGCAAATAGAATGGCATCCACATAAGGTTGATCAATACCATGGCAAAATGCAGAGGTCGCCGCAATCCATCGATGACTTGCGTATTTTCCTTCTCTCCATTTCTTCTGCACCTCTGTCCGCTCTGTTTCACCTAAGCTTGCATGATAAATCAAACAGCCTAGTGTACTCCCCATCTTCTCTGCATCATCTTTGGAGCAGCAGAAAATAATGCCACGTGAATTAGACTTGAAGATTGTCTTGGTAATTCCTTTGGCTACATGAGGGATGATGCGTATCAGCTCCAAGTTGGCTTTCACAGATACAACTCGATAGGCAAGTTCGCAACGGACAGTGGGGCTGCGTAGAATAAGAGTATCTGGGGCAAGATCTGCTGCTTGAAGAAAGGCTGGCACAGACCGAGGTGCAAGAGTACCAGTTGCATAGATTTTGGGAAATGTGTATTGCTGCCACATATTAGCCTTTTTGAAGTTAGAGCGAAATGAGATTTCGGTCAATATCGTATGGGCCTCATCCAAAACAACTCGCGAAATGACTGATTCATCTTGGTGCAAATATCTAAAATAAAAATCTAGAGTTAGTTTTAGCTTTCTGATAAAAAAATAAAGTATCACATACGACCGGAAGGCAGTTGAGCCTATATTCTCATAAGATCCAAACATGAGCTGATATTGTTCTTCTCGATTTTTTCCCTTTTGCTTCCAAATAGCATGCTTGATTCCTTTCTCCTCCGAGCGCCGTGCTTGATCATAGAGTAGAGAGATATAGGGAGCAAGGACAATGGTAGTCATATTCTTCTCCCCATCACTTTGAACAGGAACATCCCACAGCATACTTTTGCCACCTCCAGTAGGCAGAACAACTACAATGTTTTCATAGCGATCTAATGCATGCCGACACATGAGCTCTTGAATGTCAGATCGAAAAATAGCATTAGGGTCTTTGAGAGCTCGGCGAAGAAGAGTGAGTGCCGTGTGTGAAGATGTAAGTGGGCGTTGAATAGGTGCAGTTTCATGCTGAGCAGGGGGCACAAAAGAATCAATAGCTGTGTTCTGATTATCTGATGCAGGAGTTGTGAAAACTGAATCAGGTATAGTATCAGCCCAATAGTCCTGCGATGCTGGTGAATCAGGCCGACAAGGTAGAGACCGATCTAGAGGAGGAGGTCGTTGGGCTGGGGTGGGATAGGAAAGAGGTAGCGAAGAAGGTTGATGAGGATTGGGAGCTTGAGCATTAGAATTAAGAGTTCTAGCTCCAAGATTGGCTTGAATCTCCAAAATGCCATTAGCTATAGCATTCTGAATGGTAGAGTCAACCTTGTTGAAATGTTCTTTACAGATAGTTTGAAGACTGTCTTGAATAACAATCCCAATACTACTCTGAAGATCATCCAAAAAGCTCTGTAGAGGCATACTTCCACTGCCTGAGTAACCACTTCCTTGACCACTCCATCGGCGCTCTTTGAGAAGGGATTGTGCTGCAGGAAGAGGGCCCTGTCCTAGACCAAGCAAATCATGCCATAGCTCACAAAACTTGCGAAACTCTCGCATCCGATCACTAGTAAGAAAGGCCAATTCTCCAAAAACCCGCGCGTACGTTCGAATAGCTTCCTGAGACCCATGACCAGAAGCCAAATCTCCAACTTCATCGATAATATACTGCTGATAGATGGAAGGGAGGTATTCCCGCTTCAAAGCAATACACATGTGACGCCATGAACGACGGGTCAGACGGCAGCCAAAATAGTTCTCGCTTATCTCCTCCAAAGCTCTCCCAAAGGCATCCGCAGTGGTATGTTGATTATAAGCAACAAAGAAATACTCCTCATATAGAGTAGCAAGCTGCATATTGCATGTGCCTTGTTCTGCAAGCAGGCTTTCAATAGGTCGGAGCAAAATGAGATAATCCAAAAGAATTTTCTCAAGGCGGTGAGGGCAAAGCATGGGAATAAAGTCGAGTGCATCCTTGATCTTGGTAGTTTTAAGTCGCTGGTTAACAAACCAGAGACCATAACTATAAAAGACATTTCGCAGAAGGTCTGCATTGCGAATGCGAGTTTCAATGTATTCCTCCCCACGCGGCGCCTGGCTAGGAATCATGTAAGCAGCAACTGACAGCAATCGGTTGATAGCTGACAGTTTGCGCAATACAGTTTGACAATTTCCTAACTTCCAGTGAAGCCTTCCATTGACATCAAGATCTGCAACCGAGTTTTTGTTCTGGGGATTCATGAGGCGTTCGAGAACAGGGTGGTGTTGCTGAGAAAGCGATTCTTGATTGAGGAATGAATGCTGGCGGTTTTTGAGAGCAAAGTTATCAGAAAAATCTGATGGTACCTCTGCATGGAGACCCCCTGTGAGCTCATGGATGCTCTTTTCAATCTCCCCAAGTAGTTTAGCTAAACCACTGCGCAGATCAGATAGATGAAGAGTGCTTTCTTGATACGTCAAAGACTTTCGGTCAGGAGACCAAACAATAGTCGGTGCTGCTGGAGATCGAATAAGCAGACTTGACACATATGCCATGTGATGTTTCAGCATAATGAAAGGGCCAAAGTTGTCATCAGAGAGATATCTCTGTGCATGAGCTTTCACTGCTCTGTACATATGTCAGAAACATAAGAGAATAAAAAAAGAGAAAGAAACTTACCCAAAAAGCTTTTGATCGCTGTAATTATCACGTCGCTGATAAGCTTCATAGAAGTAGATACAGCGCAAGCTATATTGCCATTTAGCAATAACTTGGGAGTAGTCGTCTGGTCCACGGAATCCTCCATCCTCTCGCAATGCCCATATTGCTATCCAGCAAGTTAAAGGACATTTCCACCTATCAGAACATGCCTCTGGGTTTGGAGTTGCCACTGATGCTAACAGAAATTGATGTAAAGCATCTACAGCTGATATCTCCTTCTCGTTTCTCTCCATAATTGCATATAGCTCAAGAGCTTTACTCTTTGCAATGTCTGACAGAGGTAAAGAGTAGTCTGACTTTGCTACTCCTTTGACTGTACGGAGAGCAAAAGCAATGAACTTGGTGACAACTGTGGCATATTTTGTAAGTGAAGTATTGTTCTCTAGAACAGAAAAGCCTGTGGAGGTATTGGGATCACTATAGAGCAAATACACTTAGTATATTATCTATAAATATAATTGAAACTGACTTACAGTGGATATTGCAGTAACATTCGTCGGATACCATGTTCACAAGGACGAATGAGATCTCGAACCCTCTTGTAATAGGCCAATACAATAGACTGAACCCCACAAAGAATAGGTGTCTTTGCAGTGGGTATTTCAGCATCTTGTAAAAGCTCCTTGCGAGACCTTGCACTTAAGCGCCAATTGGTAAGATGTATATGCCACATAGTGAAGTCCATTAAGGGGGGAACATCATTAGGTTGCAATACAGGGATAGTGGTAGTGGTGATAAGTGGTCGAAGGTTGTGTTGCAAATACTCGGAGAATGCATTTTTCTCTTGGGGAGCTGGAGCGTTGACCTCGAAATATCTCTTCGGCACCATAAAGAGAGACTGGCAAAATGCAGCCTGCATGCAATTTACAATAGGCCGCGGAGCCTGAGGGTGTTTCTCGTAGATATGCTTCTCCATAGTTGTCTTCTCAATGCATACATAGTGACATATAGTGCACTTGAGTCCAGAGAGAATATCGATGTATGGAACAGGTTGCTTGTTCATCGGAGGGTTAATGTTGGTGCCAGTACAAAGATTGTAGTAGCGACAAATCATGGAAATGAGCTGATCGCAGGAATCGGGTCTGATGTTATGCTTGTGCAGATGGGTTTTAAGGGATTGCGGCTCCACAGCAGTATTGCAAGATCTGCAGATGATGATTCTGAGATCGCGGTGTACGCAGCAGTCAATATCATCAAGTGACATACTTTGAATGACAATGGAAGATCCATCGGCATCCAGGTAAGGCCTGAGATACTGCTCATAATCACCATAACCATCCAAGTGATCTGGCTCTGCCTGCACTCGATGAGGTTGACGCATAGCAGAGTTAGGAGGTGGGTTTGAAACACCCTCAGGAGATAATAAGGGATCATAGTGTGAAGTAATGATGCGTTGATCATCTTCAGCAACAGCACTAGCAATATCTGCACCATATCTGCCACCAGGAGGAGGGCAGGGAGTAGGATCTGGTAGCATATACTGTAAGGCATCACCAGAAGAAGATT
This sequence comes from Cerrena zonata, assembly GCA_038087015.1. Classification (NCBI taxonomy): domain Eukaryota; kingdom Fungi; phylum Basidiomycota; class Agaricomycetes; order Polyporales; family Cerrenaceae; genus Cerrena; species Cerrena zonata. Next base: position 267,808 of record JASBNA010000057.1, on the reverse strand, counting down.
GAGCAGGTGAGGTTCTTCCTTGGCTTTGATCTGATACAACAATGAGAAACTTAGATTAATTTCAATAGATAATATTAAGCAAAACTTACTAGAAGTATAGAAAGATTCTAGTTTCTTATCCATAGCATCATGATGCTTTTTAATATGTCCAGGGACACGCTTGTTGCTTTTAAGAACAACTTCGCATCCATAGGGACAGACATAAGTGCCATCACTTTGGCGAGTCAACTTTTTCATTTCAGCTAAAATAAGAATGAACAAGAGATATCAATCATAGATAAGAAAAAACTTACACTTGTAGTTGACATAGGTGACATATATACTGTGATAGTCACTTTTGTGAGCAGCAAGTGTCTTTGGACTGTTGTGAGAATAAGAACATTTATCACAAAAGTACATATTTGTGTTAGCAGTAGAAGACATTTGGGATTGTTTGTAAAAAAAAGGCTGGAAAAAATCTAGCTTCGAGGAGATGATGATGGTTCAGGTTTAAGTTTAGATGCGTGGTAAATTCACTCTTATATATCAGAGCTAAATTGTAACTGAGATTATAGATTAAAACTCAGATGGTATTAAGCATTACTAAAAATATAACATTCTATGTATTATCTATTTTGACTTTGATTTTACAGGTCTAATATAAAACTGAGTTAGATTAGATAATTTTAGATGCCATAGTATAGTTCTAGATTGGTCAATGCAATAAAGTAAGAAAATATTTGAATAAGTTTAGTTGAGATACTGTAGAAATATTAAATATTACAGATTTTTGAAGCCTGTTCTAGTTGTAAATAGTACAAAAGAAAATTAAAAAATTAGATAAAGTTAGTATTTCTGGCAGCAGAAATAGACTGCAGTATATATTTTACAAAGTTCACTTGGTTGAGGAAATATTAGAACAGTTGAAGCCATTGTAATGGTCAAATTGAAGATTGAAGATTTGAGAAAAAAATACAGACAACTGAAACTTGTTATTTTGACATTGATGAGTGACATTGACAGAGAAATGACAAACCAATGAGAAGATACAAGGTATACAACACTCATAAACAAGTAGTCACAGTGAGAAATATACAGAGAACTTGCTTTGGTGCAGAAAAAGTAAAATTGAAACAGTGAGTATGTTTGATATTTTGATTGAATGGAAGAGTTGGAGACAGTACAGACATTGTACAATGAGAAAAGTAGTGAGGTAACAGTAGATACACAGGTTGAAGAGAGAGAAAAGAAAGTAAGAGAGAAAAGTTACCATTTTAGGAAAACAGTGAGTACGACATCTGTAGCGGTGTCAAAAAAAAAGATAAAATGAGGAGAGTTATTAGAATGAAGAGAGATGATGGGAGAGAAGTCACATGAGCTAGAAGGCGGTGCCCTAATTACCGGAGTAACGATAGACACTGGCGCGGCTTGAACCTAGGGCTCTGCCACGCCTCCATGCACGAATTAACGCGTTCAACCAACTGAGCTATGCACACTTGCTATATTTCAGTGGTACCTGCCCCATATACCCTTTCTTAGATAAGATAAGACACATCTGCCTTCCTCTCCTTATCTTTCCTCTGATTATCTTGCCTCACCGGTAATTTCCACCGGTAATTCCCACCGCCAGTGCTTTTCCATAATTATTTACAGAGTTGTTTTCCCACTTATTCACGCAATAAATTAGAGGGAACCACAGGTATTAGATTGCGCTGTCAAACTAGAAAACTATCTACAATATTCTGGATACAAGTGTGTAACATAAGAAGGTCAAATTTCCAAGATAAACTAGCATAAATTAAACTAAATATAATCCATCCCATGTTCACGACCACAAATATACAGTAAAGCAAGATAAAATGTAACTTTACAGAGCAAGAAATCTATCCATGTTGAGATATTTAGTTTGTGGCAGCTGCCTGTTCAGACTCCACATTCATATTGTCCAAAGTCTGCTGGACAAAGGCAGCAAGAGAACTTTGATTGGTACCCGAATTTACAGAAGCAGCTAAATAAAATACAAGTCAGACTGAGAAAAATAAAGCAAGTTAGACTATGAATACATACCTGGTGCAGTTGCCTGCATACCCGATGAAGAGGCCTGAGGCTGGACCTCCATGTTATTTGTACCAGCTGGATTTGGAGATGCCACTCCCTTGTTGATCTCCATATGATCATCAGGCAACTCGCGCTCCTTGTCGACATCCATGGTATCTTCATGTTCCTTAAGAGAATTACTGGTGAGTATTTTAATGCATTCATCCAGATCGTCCTCTTTCTCTGCCTCTTTCCTGTGCTCGCGCTGAGTGGGAACAAGATCCTCCTCAGAGGAGATCGAGTCGTCTTCTTCATCCTCATCGCTGCGGTCCTCAATTTTTTTCTTGCGGAGTTCCCTCCTCTTCTCTGTTCGCCATGCTGTAATAGACAAAACACGTCTTGTAAATGCTATATTGAATATTCAGGTAATTGACTTGCCTTCCAACCGAGCCTTGCTTGACCGAGTTCTTTCTTCACGCGCCTTTCTCTTGACCGCCTGCCTGCGCTCCTTCCTCTGGTTCTTGAGCATCGCATGTTCAGCAATCATATTCTTCAATTCCACACTGCCTTTCTTGACGACGTGAAGGCGCGTGGTCTCAGTAAACTTGGCAGACTTGATGTCATTGAGGAGGGCACCCTTCAGATGCTGAGCGTCCTTGGCCAGAGCGACTGTGGTGCTGTCAAAGGCACGGCGATTACCCTTGCGCATGCGAACTCGCTGGTTCATTGTAGTACAATCCCAGTGAGTCAGGATTTGACCTCCCGACCACTGGCGACGCTGAGTGCTACTCTACAGTGACAGGGATACATTAGAAGGTGTAATGATAGGGCCAGATAGCACATACCCCAGGCAATGCATTGCCAGACTTCTCCCTCACCAATACCAGCTCACCCGCCTTTACATACCCGCCTAAATAAATATTAATATAATGCTAGGAGATGTCGATGAGCAAATTGACATACCTCGAACACAGCTAGAGATGCTGGCGCCACATGGAACCCGCCACCCCTCCCCCGCCTCCTCAGGAGCCTTCGCATACGTGATCATATTCTTGCCTTGATCAATGGCTTGTTTGGCAGCAAGCAGCTCCTTGGGCTCCCGATTCCTGTTTTTCTTGGGTGCCAGATGAAGCTCTTTACCCGACTTCCCTTCCTGGAGCCCTTTGAGCGTGTCCTTGTGAAACTGAGCCCTTTCTTCTAGCTTTTTTACATCCTAGAAATCATATATCATATATTTCAGTATATTAAGAAATATGTTAAATAACTAAGTTACATACATTAATGCGAGGCTTCTTGAAGTTGAGTGATCTACTGGACATGACATCCGCAATCTTATCTTGCAGCTCCTGAGGTAGGCGATCATGCTTAATAGCACTTGAGACACTTCCTTTGTATGCTGCAAGCCTGCATTGAAAGTCAGTGGGCTCCTGGGCACGTCCTGAACCAGAAGGAGCTGCGTCTGGTGTTGGGTTTGTGGTAGTCGGAGGTGCCGGACGTGCACTAGGCGATGAAGGAGGAGCAGGGTGAGCAGAGTGTCTGTGACGTGAAGTTAATAGAACCACAGGAGGGCATTGAGGACGTCTGATCTCGCGTGAAGATGGCTCAACGCGCTGCCTCTTCTCCTGTTCACGTCCTTGGCTGGGATCACCCGCCTTTCTCTTTTCAGCAGTCTAAGTAGATAATAAATACATAAAACATTCAATATAGATCAAAAACTGACCCTAAGTACGCGAACGCCATCGTGAACTTGAGAAATAACTTTGGCGAGATTGTCGGATACATTAGTCTACAAGATAAATATAGGTACGTAGTTAGCAAGGAGAAGATACGAGTTATACTTACAGCAGGGCCAGAAGGAGTCCTCTTGGGAGGGCCAGTACCCTTGGGAGGACCAGTGACCTTGGGAGGACCAGTGACCTTGGGAGGACCGGTACCTTTGAAACTACGAGGAGGCTAAGTCAAGGGATCAGCAAGGATCCCTAGAAGCTTGACATGGCAGCAACGGGCGTGAGACACGCCAGTTGTCACCAGTCAGCAAAGAGAGACACGTACACCAGTCTTGACTAGAGGGGAGGTAAGCTATGTGAAAGATGTCAGTATGGGAAACTTGAAGCTTAAAGTCTAAATGTGTAACTCACATTGGAAGCACCCTCAGGCGCTGCGGACTTCCAATCGATGTTGGGATCCATCAGAATAAACACGTGTTGGAAGGAAATTGTGTGACTTACCTGGGAACCAGACGCGTCATTGCTAGCCATCTTGTCAGAGTTGTCAGTAGAAAAAGAGGATATCCACAAGAGAGAGAAGAGAGAGAGAGAGAGAGAGAGAAAGAGGGAGAAAGACCGGGATGGCGTACTAGCACTTATGGACTAAGGAATATGGCCTAGAGTGGCCCCACGTTGCTAAGACGGGGATCAGCGGAGCTAACCGGATATCATCTTAAGGCGCACAGGGTGAGGCAAGTGTACGTGGTCTAATGGGTTGAGCACTTCATGTGTATGGAGGTCAGTCTTGGGGCGCGAGGTTCGAATACCGGCCGGGTTCAATCACTCAAAGGCACCATATTGATCAGGGATCATCAGTACTCCGGTACTTAGATCCCCGCCCTCTTTTTTTTCAGTGAAACTCACATTAATTTTATTGAAGCGTAAACTACTGGAGCCATACAAGAAATGTATAAAGAGATAAAAAAAAAGAAAACTAACTAGCAGGCATGGCGTTTTGCCTTGGCCACAGAACCCTCGTCGGTGAAGAAATTGAAAAGAAGCCTCTCCCCTGTGCCTTCAAAAAGGTAGGCGTAGTGAGAGAGGAGGCGGGCAGACACCGTCAGGCACTGTCCAGGGTATAGAGGGATTTTAAGATCAAGCTGGGGGATACAAAAATGAACTACGGCCTCTCCAGCAGCCAGAATGACGGCGACGGTTTCCTTCGAGTCCCCTAAGTCGATATGCATGCCGTCTGAGTAACCAGAACAGAATGCAAGAGCATTCCCCAGCCCATGGAAGTCAAACACCCCATCGCCAGCTTCATAAATCTGGGGGTACTTTTCTTGGATCAGTTTCCTGACGCTGGAATAAAATTAGTTAACCTATCAGAAACATACAAATAAGGAGCACATACCTGTCTGTGGTCTCAAAGTGAGATGGCAGCAAGGAGCGTAAGGTTTTTTCTACCTTGGGAATGACCAGTTTCCCTAAGGTACCCATGAGAGAGTGGAGGGCCTTGGTCGACTCTGCGTCTTGATTCTTAGAGTCCCCGGTAAGGAATATATCTTTGCTGTATTTGGACCATCCGCCCACATGGAAGGTGGGGAACACCTTGGTGTCTGAGCGGGCGACTTCGCGTGTAGGGTTTCCTCCAGCGGTGGGTTTAGTATCTATAAAATCCTTGAACGACGCCTTCAGGATCCTCCGCGTGTCTGCGTTGATGACATTGTCATGCCTGGTGACAATGTACTCAGGCAGCCCATGTACATTGCTAGGCATGGGGACCAGAAACCGTCCTGTGTCGGGCGCACATGGAAGCTCAGTTACCCCCAGATTCGGGAACCGGCACTCCGTCAGAACTGCCCCTGTATCCTGGTCCCTGCCTGGCCGCGTCAGGTACAAGTGGGCGTCGTGCTGAATGCGATGGATGACTACCAAAATAAAAAAAACAGAATCACTTTAGTTACCCAGCATTAAATAATATCAGGCGAGTACATACCTGTGTTGAAGTCGAGAGCATCCTGCAGAGTGAGCCCCTTCTTGGCTAGTTTCTCTTGCCATTTCTCCTGGCGTTCTAATTGTTTCGCTGCCGATCGTGTTCTCTTCTTCCCCTTTTTCTCTAAAAGAACATAAACTAAGATCGGTAGGAATATCGTAATAAAATTAATTTAACGTACCTCTCGTTTGACCGTATTTTCTCGGATTCAAACTCATGTCTTCAGGGTCTCTTAGGTATTGAGGCCTTTCGCGGGGAATAGGGACTGAAAAGAAGAAGAAACCAACCATTAGCTGCAATCCGATATTATAGAGATACTCCAAAAAAAAATGGCGAGTCGACGTTATGTGAGTTAGAGAATAGTAGTAACGATAGCTGCCGAGCCCCTTGAGCCACCACTATTGCAAGTCCGCTGACAAACGCCGCGATAAATGCAGTGGTGGTCAAGAGACCACGGGCCGTACCGAAACACCACGCCCCACCAATACACGAAGAACATAAAATACAAAGATAGATAAACGACACGTACCAGGTGCAAGATGTAATCGTCGTGCTCTTAATCTAGCTAAGATAGCCTCTCGCTGCCGCTGTTCCATTCTCTTTCTCTTTGTTTCTGGACATGTACCCATTGGATAGACGCGTTGATGAAAGGAATAACGAGGTGTTGAAGACGGAGGGTGACGAACAGTAGTTAGCGTTAGGAACGCTGACTATTGGGGAGGGCAAACAACGCGGATGGCCTTGAGAACGACGGATACGGTCTTGAGAACGACAGATACGGTCTCGAGAACGATGGTAACGGTCTTGAGAACAACGGATACGGCCTTGGATGCGAGAGTTGTCGACGACGGCAGAATAGTAAGCGTTAGAAACGCTAGCTACACAGAGAACACCACAAATATAGCGGACGTTAGAAACGTCAACTACAGAGGGATGTAGGGAAGAGAGAAGCAACGCTCCTCTCTTTTTGAACCAACGTCCTTATGTCAGCATTACGCGAGGTAGGACCTCAAGCAACGATACGTGGCAACTCCGAGTTCCGGGACGCGTTTGATCGACGCGTTTGATCGACGCGTTTGATCGCATTTAGTCAACGCATGGTGTTCTCTTGAGCCGAATTGAGGAGAATAGTAGGCGTTAGAAACGCCTACTATTGGAAAGTCAAACCAGGGAGAGATCGAGAGGAGCGAGAATGAGAGAGTTGAACGAGATCGAGTAGAATAGTAGGCGTTAGAAACGCCTACTACGTCGAGTCCACCGAGATCGAGAGGAATGAGATCGAGAGGAATGAGAACGAGGGGCAGATAGAGAGGAACAAGAATGAGAAGAATAGCAGGCGTTAGAAACGCCGACTATGTCGAGTCCACCGAGATCGAGAGGAACGAGAACGAGGGAGAGTCAAACGAGGGAGAGTCAAATAAGTACAAGACGAATAGCAGGCGTTAGAAACGCCGACTACAAGAAGAAACGAGAATGAGAATGAGTGGGAGATTGAGAGGAACGAGACAGTCGAACAAGGGACATTCAAATGACCACAAGAAGAATAGCAGGCATTAGAAACGCCTACTACGTCAAGTTGAGCAAGAGAATGTCGAACGAGGGAGAGATTGAGAGGAATGAGAGGAACAAGAGAGTCAAACGAGGGACATTCGAACAAGTGCAAGATGAATAGCAGGCGTTAGAAACGCCGACTATGTCGAGTCCACCGAGATCGAGAAGATTGAGGACGAGAGAAATGAGAATAATAGCAGGTGTTATAAACACCGACTACGTCGAGTCCACCGAGAACGAGAGGAATAAGAACGGGAGAAACGATAAGAATAGCAGGTGTTATAAACACCGACTACGTCGAGTCCACCGAGAACGAGAGGGACGAGAGAGAGGAGCGAGAACGAGAGGGACGAGAGAGAGAGGAGCGAGAACGAGAGAAACGGTAAGAATAGCAGGCGTTAGAAACGCCGACTACACCGAGTCCACCGAGAACGAGAGGGACGAGAGAGAGAGGAGCGAGAACGAGAGGGACGAGAGAGAGAGGAGCGAGAACGAGATAAACGGTAAGAATAGCAGGCGTTAGAAACGCCGACTACACCGAGTCCACCGAGAACGAGAGGAGCGAGAACGAGAGGAGCGAGAACGAGAGGAGCGAGAACGAGAGGAGCGAGAGAGGAATGAGAGGGACGAGAGAGAGAGGAGCGAGAACGAGAGAAACGGTAAGAATAGCAGGTGTTATAAACACCGACTACGTCGAGTCCACCGAGAACGAGAGGGACGAGAGAGAGAGGAGCGAGAACGAGATAAACGGTAAGAATAGCAGGCGTTAGAAACGCCGACTACACCGAGTCCACCGAGAACGAGAGGGACGAGAGAGGAATGAGAGGGACGAGAGAGGAATGAGAGGGACGAGAGAGAGAGGAGCGAGAACGAGAGAAACGGTAAGAATAGCAGGTGTTATAAACACCGACTACGTCGAGTCCACCGAGAACGAGAGGGACGAGAGAGAGAGGAGCGAGAACGAGATAAACGGTAAGAATAGCAGGCGTTAGAAACGCCGACTACACCGAGTCCACCGAGAACGAGAGGACCGAGAACGAGAGGAGCGAGAACGAGATAAACGGTAAGAATAGCAGGCGTTAGAAACGCCGACTACACCGAGTCCACCGAGAACGAGAGGACCGAGAACGAGAGGAGCGAGAACGAGAGGACCGAGAACGAGAGGAGCGAGAACGAGGAGCGAGAACGAGAGGAGCGAGAACGAGAGCAAGAATGAGTCCACCGACGGCGACAAGAGCAAGTCCAACGACGGCGAGCAGTATAGGCAGCGTTAGGAACGCCGACTACAGAGACCATCGACCCATTGCACGAGGTAGAACCTCGGGCAACGGACGGTGGTGGTGGTGGTGGAGAGAAAGAAGAAAGCGCTAAGTCCTCGATCGAAGGATCAAAACGCGATTCAGATCTCGGAATCTTCCGAGATTTGCGCTTCTCGGAAGATTCCGAGATTTGCGTTCCTCGGACCGGCCCGGGATTTGCGTTTTGACGTCGATCACGATCGTGATCGGGGACTCGGACCGGGCTCGCGCTTGCGTCCATCTTGCTCTTTCTTTCCATCCACCACCACCACCACCTCCACCTCCACCGGTAACCGAAGGATCTTCCTTCTGTTATCGTCTCTTCCACTGCCCCCCTGGTAACTGAAGGATCTTCCTTCCGTTATTTTTCTCCTCGATTTCGCCGCTGACTTCCTCGATTTCGCCGCCGCCGCCATTTCACCGCTACCCTCGTCTTCTCACCTCTCACCTCGTCTTCTCTCTCGGCCGCCTCCCCTCGCGTTTTCTCCTCGTATTCCCCGGTCGCTGGCATTGATAGCCTGAGGACATTCCTTGCCCTATCATTGTCAGTTTCCTATCCTCAAGCTGGTCGTCGGACCCGTTACCTCGGTCGTTTCCTCTCGGTCATCCCTCGTCGTTTTCTCCTCCTCCCCTCGCGTTTTCTCCTCGTATTCCCCGGTCGCTGGCATTGATAGCCTGAGGACATTCCTTGCCCTATCATTGTCAGTTTCCTTTCCTCAAGCTAGTCGTTGGACCCGTTACCTCGGTCGTTTCCTCTCGGTCATCCCTCGTCGTTTTCTCCTCCTCGTCCCCGGTTGTCTTCTCGTATTCCCCGGTCGCTGGCATTGATAGCCTGAGGACATTCCTTGCCCTATCATTGTCAGTTTCCTTTCCTCAAGCTGGTCGTTGGACCCGTTACCTCGGTTGCCTTCCATTGTCGTATTCGGTCGCCCCCGCCGTCGCCGAAATAAACATCCGTATGTTCTTTCTTTTTTCTTTTTTCTTTTTTCTTTCTTTAATCTCACTTAGCCTTGCTCATTCTCCAGGTCGTTCTCAGTTCTCCTCGCCGTCTTTAAAGCAAAGCTCCGTACGTATTTCTTTTTTTCATTTCCCTTTCTTTATTCTCACTTTATCAATTATTCAATAGACTCCATATCTCGTGCCTGCGTAAACTCTGCCCACCCCTCCCCCTCACCCCTCGGCAACTCTCCAAGTATGTCCTACGTTGCTAAAATTTACACCTCCCACCTTTAATATTCTAATTTTACAGACATCGCAATGGCTAACTTACAACGTCAGCATTTCCTTACCGAATTAGGCCTCCAGGTGACAAGGTGGAATGCCCCCTGTCCATACCCATTCAACAGCGACAACTACAGCCATGTTCGAGAGGACTGGTCTATGCATCACGCTTTGCGGTCGTATATTCCGGACGTCAACCCCGGATACCATTTCTTCTTGCCTATCTGGTGGGGCCGGGACGATTATTTTTATCTTTCATTCCTCCCCCGCAATCTAAACCTGAATGCGGATCCTATCCTCCACTGCCTCAGTGACGCGTTCAGGATCGGATCAAGGGGGCGATATCAGCCCATTATCGAGAAAGTCCCAGGCGGATATCGCCTTCAGGAATCATACGTTAAACAGTGGACAGAGCTCGAGAACCATCTACACCACCTGTACATGGCCCTCAAGCGTGGCAGGGAGCAATGGATGCCCCTGCTTTGCAAGCCGCCTAGAAGACCAAACCACATCGGATATCAGGAGCCCGCAGAAACAAGAGGAGATGCTGCTGGCAGAATATTTGCAGCTCGGCGTGAATTCTTAGCGATGGCATGCTGGGTTACCATGTTTCTCGCTAAAATCGACCACAATAAACCCAACCCCAACACCCAGAACTGGATCAAGGCCCTTGCAGATTACAATATTCCCCGCTACTTAGTCGACGCCTTGCGACGCTCGCCCTTTTTTACCGACTTCTCAGGAACTACAGTTCGCCAAGGGATGATTATCGACATGGCCATCGAATGGTCATTCTGTGCAGGGAACATGTCCTACATGTTCGAGTTCGCTAATGTACCTATCTGGTACTTTTACCATACAGAAAACATGTTCAAACGTCATCCATACCAACTGGCGAACGTCCTCCTCCCAAGGCCTAGCGATATCCAAAGGCTGCAGGTGACCAAGAAATATGTCCAATTCAACGACATCTGCGACGTCAAGTTTGACGCACTCTCCAAGCAGCAACCCTCAGAAACCATTCACGAATTTCTCCAACGGCGCCATGACTCACAGGAGAAAATGGCTCGGGATGAACCACCTTCTGCTCTCCAGAGGAGACAGAATAGAACTCAATCGCACACTTCAAATCTCGGTACATGGCTCCGACTCAGGTCAAAGGTCTACGAGTGGCAACCGGTCCCTTACCCCCCCTATCATTTCCGCACCATTATCCATGAGGCCGACGCCGACGACGTCTTTAATAGCTTTGCAGGCGGCCAAGTCATCTACAATGCTTGGGATGACTGCTTCGATCTCTGCAAGGACTTGGATCCCACTGCGGTGCCGCTTGCAGGGCTCAATGCTTACGATGACGACGACGACGAGGAAGACGAGACCTATCATGGCATGCAACCTTTGGGTCCTGCTTTTGATATCGGCCACTACGACCCCCCCGAAGGCCTCGCACCTGACAATGCACTCACCTTTACTCAGCCAGCTGCTGAAGGTGTCCTCATCGACAACCAATTCCAACTCGCGTGGACTATTCATAACCTCCCCAACCTGCAAACCACTCTTCAAGGGCGATACGGGCTTCAACAGTTTGTTTCTCTTGAACCCCACGAGCAGGCTCCTTCGACATACACTCTCAAGGATGCCCTGACCCCCTTTGTTGAGCGGTCAGAAGATGAGATGGTGACTCTGACAGCTGAGTTCAGCGAAGTTGTATGCGCATTTGCATACATCTTGTGCTCGAACAATACAAATATCGACATCGTCACCCCCAAGCTGTCCGATATTCTATTTTCCACCAAGGTATTTGTCAGGAAGGTGAATCGGGGTCTCTTTGTGCCACCCAATCCTGTCCAAGTCATCCCGAAGCCTCCAATAACAAGAGGCCAGCCTATTCGCAGAGATGGTGACGCCGACCGCAAGATCTGGTTTATTTTTCCCCACGAATACCGGAACGGCGAACCCTACATTGGCGTCAACTCCGTCATCACCTACAAACAGGTATTTAGGGAGCAATGGGGACCATCGCTTGAGGAGATCGGCAAGGAAATGACGAGACGCGGTATCCCATTCATGCTTGTCTGGTCTGACCAGAAGGTCCCTCGTCGTATTCCCATTATCCCACCTCTTTCGACAACAATGCGACCCGCCAACTTCATCTACTCAGCGAGCGACTACCTGGCCTACATCAACCAGAGGCTCAATTTGTTTAGACATCTTCCCCTGGCCAAGACTGCTCTTCGTCAAGGTGGAATTATCTGGCGCCTTGCTTTGGAGTCATTTGAGCTCGGAGCTCAACCTCCCAGCTCAGTCGCAGGCGGACTCAATGAGCATATTTCCAACCCTTTCTCATTTCAGCTGCCAGTTGGAAGGTTTATGGAGAATATCCTCACCGACGACGAGATCGATGTCATCTGCGGAGTCTATACAGACCAAACCGGTGAGTCCATAGCACTCTCATTTTCTATTTACATTGCTAACATTGTATTTTAGACATCAAAAACCAGACCATGCTGCGATCTTGGTGGCCGTTGCCCACCGTATGGTCAACCTGTGGCCTCAATACAGGTTACTGGACCAGGGAATGTGAAACCTGGTTCCAGAAACACCTGTTGAAGATTCTCACAGGGGGTGTGCAGCCACTAAGGTCTAGTGAATGGCGAACGAGTCTCCGGTGGCATAAGCCGGAAACTGCAAAGCTGATGAGGGCATTGGAAGTCGACTAGGTGGGGGTTGAATTTTACTCGTAGGACTATGCACGTGGACTTGTTTTTGTAAACGTTTTCTTGCGCAGACTTTGATTTGGTTTAGTTTTTGCAGACTTTGATTTGTTTTTGTAGACGCTTTCTTGCCTAGACACTGACTTAGCTGAGTTGATGTCGATTTGTTTTTTGACCTGCAGACACTTGGGCGTTGTTTTTTTTCTTGCCGACTATGTACTCCTCGTATCGTCTTTTGGTTGCCGCATATGCCTCCCCTTATAACTCGTGTACAATACGTATGGAACAGCATGAACAATTGTTCAAATAGCGTGAACAATTTTTCAAACAGTGTGGAAAGAAATGCATGATTAAATCAACAAATAACTGTGTAAATAATCACCCAAGATGAAAAGTATCAGAGGAAAGATAAGGAGAGGAAGGCAGATGTGTCTTATCTTATCTAAGAAAGGGTATATGGGGCAGGTACCACTGAAATATAGCAAGTGTGCATAGCTCAGTTGGTTGAACGCGTTAATTCGTGCATGGAGGCGTGGCAGAGCCCTAGGTTCAAGCCGCGCCAGTGTCTATCGTTACTCCGGTAATTAGGGCACCGCCTTCTAGCTCATGTGACTTCTCTCCCATCATCTCTCTTCATTCTAATAACTCTCCTCATTTTATCTTTTTTTTTGACACCGCTACAGATGTCGTACTCACTGTTTCCCTAAAATGGTAACTTTTCTCTCTTACTTTCTTTTCTCTCTCTTCAACCTGTGTATCTACTGTTACCTCACTACTTTTCTCATTGTACAATGTCTGTACTGTCTCCAACTCTTTCATTCAATCAAAATATCAAACATACTCACTGTTTCAATTTCACTTTTTCTGCACCAAAGCAAGTTCTCTGTATATTTCTCACTGTGACTACTTATTTATGAGTGTTGTATACCTTGTAGCTTCTCATTGGTTTGTCATTTCTCTGTCAATGTCACTCATCAATGTCAAAATGATAAGTTTCAGTTGTCTGTATTTTTTTTCTCAAATCTTCAATCTTCAATTTGACCATTACAATGGCTTCAACTGTTCTAATATTTCCTCAACCAAGTGAACTTTGTAAAATGTATACTGCAGTTCTACCTCTGTTGATAGAATCTGTTGCTTGCTAACTATCTAATAGCAGATTTTGCTGCCCTGAACAATATTTGATTGCAGACAGTGACCAACAAACTGTAGAAGCATTAATAGAGATAATTTATTGTACCCTAACTTATCTACAAGGGGGTAATAATGTGACTTACAAAAAAGATGGCAAAGATAATGAATAGAGTGAGGGGGTATATGCAACCCTAACTCATCCAATGGGCAAGCAAAGACAGATACAAAAAATAATAATAGTGAGGGAAATATGATGGTGAGAGTGGGTGTGATGATATAAGGAAACATGATAGTGGGAAATATAATGAGGGGGAATATGATAGAGGGGGACACAGTGAGGGGATATGGTGAGGAGGCATGGTGAGAAACACAGTGAGGGGACATAGTGAGGGGATACAGTGAGGGAAGACACAGTGAGGCATATGACAGAAGGGGCACATGACAGGAGGGGCACATGACAGGAGAGGCACATGACAGGAGGGGCACATGACAGGAGGGGCTGGATACGCAACCCTAACTCATCCCAGAAAACCCTAAGTATGACAAATAATGATGACAGATGACAGATGAGAAAAAAAAAAGTGAGTCAGGAGTGATTTGAATAGAGACACAGCATTCAAAATGGTAAGGGGATAACTCCAGATAATCCCCATCAATCCCCTTGCCAAAATGAGAACCCCCATCAATCCCCATGACCAAAAAGGAAACTGCCAAGAATTCCCACTGCAATATATGTCATGATGGGGATTTGATGGGGATTTGGGGGGATTTGGGGGGATTGGGACATATGCAGGCAGGGGACATACCAGAACTGCCGTGTATGGGTTGGCTGTGTTGGCGCCTACTCAGGACCTGAGTAGGACCGGTAATAGTGTTAGGCACGGCGATTACCCTTGCGCATGCGAACTCGCTGGTTCATTGTAGTACAATCCCAGTGAGTCAGGATTTGACCTCCCGACCACTGGCGATGCTGAGTGCTACTCTACAGTGACAGGGATACATTAGAAGGGTGTAATGATAGGGCCAGATAGCACATACCCCAGGCAATGCATTGCCAGACTTCTCCCTCACCAATACCAGCTCACCCGCCTTTACATACCCGCCTAAATAAATATTAATATAATGCTAGGAGATGTCGATGAGCAAATTGACATACCTCGAACACAGCTAGAGATGCTGGCGCCACATGGAACCCGCCACCCCTCCCCCGCCTCCTCAGGAGCCTTCGCATACGTGATCATATTCTTGCCTTGATCAATGGCTTGTTTGGCAGCAAGCAGCTTCTTGGGCTCCCGATTCCTGTTTTTCTTGGGTGCCAGATGAAGCTCTTTACCCGACTTCCCTTCCTGGAGCCCTTTGAGCGTGTCCTTGTGAAACTGAGCCCTTTCTTCTAGCTTTTTTACATCCTAGAAATCATATATCATATATTTCAGTATATTAAGAAATATGTTAAATAACTAAGTTACATACATTAATGCGAGGCTTCTTGAAGTTGAGTGATCTACTGGACACGACATCCGCAATCTTATCTTGCAGCTCCTGAGGTAGGCGATCATGCTTAATAGCACTTGAGACACTTCCTTTGTATGCTGCAAGCCCGCGTTGAAAGTCAGTGGGCTCCTGGGCACGTCCTGAACCAGAAGGAGCTGCGTCTGGTGTTGGGTTTGTGGTAGTTGGAGGTGCCGGACGTGCACTAGGCGATGAAGGAGGAGCAGGGTGAGCAGAGTGTCTGTGACGTGAAGTTAATAGAACCACAGGAGGGCATTGAGGACGTCTGATCTCGCGTGAAGATGGCTCAACGCGCTGCCTCTTCTCCTGTTCACGTCCTTGGCTGGGATCGCCCGCCTTTCTCTTTTCAGCAGTCTAAGTAGATAATAAATAAAAATACATAAAACATTCAATATAGATCAAAAACTGACCCTAAGTACGCGAACGCCATCGTGAACTTGAGAAATAACTTTGGCGAGATTGTCGGATATATTAGTCTACAAGATAAATATAGGTACGTAGTTAGCAAGGAGAAGATACGAGTTATACTTACAGCAGGGCCAGAAGGAGTCCTCTTGGGAGGGCCAGTACCCTTGGGAGGACCAGTGACCTTGGGAGGACCAGTGACCTTGGGAGGACCGGTACCTTTGAAACTACGAGGAGGCTAAGTCAAGGGATCAGCAAGGATCCCTAGAAGCTTGACATGGCAGCAACGGGCGTGAGACACGCCAGTTGTCACCAGTCAGCAAAGAGAGACACGTACACTAGTCTTGACTAGAGGGGAGGTAAGCTATGTGAAAGATGTCAGTATGGGAAACTTGAAGCTTAAAGTCTAAATGTGTAACTCACATTGGAAGCACCCTCAGGCGCTGCGGACTTCCAATCGATGTTGGGATCTATCAGAATAAACACGTGTTGGAAGGAAATTGTGTGACTTACCTGGGAACCAGACGCGTCATTGCTGGCCATCTTGTCAGAGTTGTCAGTAGAAAAAGAGGATATCCACAAGAGAGAGAAGAGAGAGAGAGAGAGAAAGAGGGAGGAAAACCGGGATGGCATACTAGCACTTATGGACTAAGGAATATGGCCTAGAGTGGCCCCACGTTGCTAAGATGGGGATCAGCGGAGCTAACCGGATATCATCTTAAGGTGCACAAGGTGAGGCAAGTGTACGTGGTCTAATGGGTTGAGCACTTCATGTGTATGGAGGTCAGTCTTGGGGCGCGAGGTTCGAATACCGGCCGGGTTCAATCACTCAAAGGCACCATATTGATCAGGGATCATCAGTACTCCGGTACTTAGATCCCCGCCCTCTTTTTTTTCAGTGAAACTCACATTAATTTTATTGAATCGTAAACTACTGGAGCCATATAAGAAATGTATAAAGAGATAAAAAAAAGAAAACTAACTAGCAGGCATGGCGTTTTGCCTTGGCCACAGAACCCTTGTCGGTGAAGAAATTGAAAAGAAGCCTCTCCCCTGTGCCTTCAAAAAGGTAGGCGTAGTGAGAGAGGAGGCGGGCAGACACCGTCAGGCACTGTCCAGGGTATAGAGGGACTTTAAGATCAAGCTGGGGGATACAAAAATGAACTATGGCCTCTCCAGCAGCCAGAATGACGGCGACGGTTTCCTTCGAGTCCCCTAAGTCGATATGCATGCCGTCTGAGTAACCAGAACAGAATGCAAGAGCATTCCCCAGCCCGTGGAAGTCAAACACCCCATCGCCAGCTTCATAAATCTGGGGGTACTTTTCTTGGATCAGTTTCCTGACGCTGGAATAAAATTAGTTAACCTATCAGAAACATACAAATAAGGAGCACATACCTGTCTGTGGTCTCAAAGTGAGATGGCAGCAAGGAGCGTAAGGTTTTTTCTACCTTGGGAATGACCAGTTTCCCTAAGGTACCCATGAGAGAGTGGAGGGCCTTGGTCGACTCTGCGTCTTGATTCTTAGAGTCCCCGGTAAGGAATATATCTTTGCTGTATTTGGACCATCCGCCCACATGGAAGGTGGGGAACACCTTGGTGTCTGAGCGGGCGACTTCGCGTGTAGGGTTTCCTCCAGCGGTGGGTTTAGTATCCATAAAATCCTTGAACGACGCCTTCAGGATCCTCCGCGTGTCTGCGTTGATGACATTGTCATGCCTGGTGACAATGTACTCAGGCAGCCCATGTACATTGCTGGGCATGGGGACCAGAAACCGTCCTGTGTCGGGCGCATATGGAAGCTCAGTTACCCCCAGATTTGGGAACCGGCACTCCGTCAGAACTGCCCCTGTATCCTGGTCCCTGCCTGGCCGTGTCAGGTACAAGTGGGCGTCGTGCTGAATGCGATGGATGACTACCAAAATAAAAAAAAACAGAATCACTTTAGTTACCCAGCATTAAATAATATCAGGCGAGTACATACCTGTGTTGAAGTCGAGAGCATCCTGCAGAGTGAGCCCCTTCTTGGCTAGTTTCTCTTGCCATTTCTCCTGGCGTTCTAATTGTTTCGCTGCCGATCGTGTTCTCTTCTTCCCCTTTTTCTCTAAAAAAACATAAACTAAGATCGGTAGGAATATCGTAATAAAATAAATTTAACGTACCTCTCGTTTGACCGTATTTTCTCGGATTCAAACTCATGTCTTCAGGGTCTCTTAGGTATTGAGGCCTTTCGCGGGGAATAGGGACTGAAAAGAAGAAGAAACCAACCATTAGCTGCAATCCGATATTATAGAGATACTCCAAAAAAAAAATGGCGAGTCGACGTTATGTGAGTTAGAGAATAGTAGTAACGATAGCTGCCGAGCCCCTTGAGCCACCACTATTGCAAGTCCGCTGACAAACGCCGCGATAAATGCAGTGGTGGTCAAGAGACCACGGGCCGTACCGAAACACCACGCCCCACCAATACACGAAGAACATAAAATACAAAGATAGATAAACGACACGTACCAGGTGCAAGATGTAATCGTCGTGCTCTTAATCTAGCTAAGATAGCCTCTCGCTGCCGCTGTTCCATTCTCTTTCTCTTTGTTTCTGGACATGTACCCATTGGATAGACGCGTTGATGAAAGGAATAACGAGGTGTTGAAGACGGAGGGTGACGAACAGTAGTTAGCGTTAGGAACGCTGACTATTGGGGAGGGCAAACAACGCGGATGGCCTTGAGAACGACGGATACGGTCTCGAGAACGATGGTAACGGTCTTGAGAACGACGGATACGGCCTTGGATGCGAGAGTTATCGACGACGGCAGAATAGTAAGCGTTAGAAACGCTAGCTACACAGAGAACACCACAAATATAGCGGACGTTAGAAACGTCAACTACAGAGGGATGTAGGGAAGAGAGAAGCAATGCTCCTCTCTTTTTGAACCAGCGTCCTTATGTCAGCATTACGCGAGGTAGGACCTCAAGCAATGATACGTGGCAACTCCGAGTTCCGGGACGCGTTTGATCGACGCGTTTGATCGACGCGTTTGATCGCGTTTAGTCAACTCATGGTGTTCTCTTGAGCCGAATTGAGGAGAATAGTAGGTGTTAGAAATGCCTACTACAGGAAACCACTCAACAACGGAGTCCAGTGAGATGAAATTGAATAAGATTGAGCAGAATAGTAGGTGTTAGAAACACCTACTACTGAGGTTGAGCGAGGGAAAGTCAAACCAGGGAGAGATCGAGAGGAGCGAGAATGAGAGAGAGTTGAACGAGATCGAGTAGAATAGTAGGCGTTAGAAACGCCTACTACGTCGAGTCCACCGAGATCGAGAGGAATGAGAACGAGGAGCAGATAGAGAGGAACAAGAATGAGAACGAGTCAAACGAGGCCGAGATCGAGAAGAATGAGAAGAATAGCAGGCATTAGAAACACCGACTACAAGAAGAAACGAGAATGAGAATGGGTGGGAGATTGAGAGGAACGAGACAAGGGACATTCAAATGACCGCAAGAAGAATAGCAGGCATTAGAAACGCCTACTACGTCAAGTTGAGCGAGAGAATGTCGAACGAGGGAGAGATTGAGAGGAATGAGAGGAACGAGAGAGTCAAACGAGGGACATTCGAACAAGTGCAAGATGAATAGCAGGCGTTAGAAATGCTGACTATGTCGAGTCCACCGAGATCGAGAAGATTGAGGACGAGAGAAATGAGAATAATAGCAGGTGTTATAAACACCGACTACGTCGAGTCCACCGAGAACGAGAGGGACGAGAGAGGAATGAGAGGGACGAGCGAGAGGAACGAGAGGGACGAGAGAGAGAAACGAGAGAGTCGAGCGAGAGAGTCGAGCGAGAGAGAGATCGAGAAGAACAAGAAGAATAGGCAGCGTTATAAACACCGACTACGTCGAGTCCACCGAGAACGAGAGGAGCGAGAGAGAGAAACGAGAGGGACGAGAGGGAGAAACGAGAGGGACGAGAGAGAGAAACGAGAGAGTCGAGCGAGAGAGAGATCGAGAAGAACAAGAAGAATAGGCAGCGTTAGAAACGCCGACTACACTGAGTCCACCGAGAACGAGAGGAGCAAGAACGAGAGCAAGAATGAGTCCACCGACGGCGAGAAGAGCAAGTCCAACGACAGCGAGCAGTATAGGCAGCGTTAGGAACGTCGACTACAGAGACCATCGACCCATTGCACGAGGTAGAACCTCGGGCAACGGACGGTGGTGGTGGTGGTGGAGAGAAAGAAGAAAGCGTTAAGTCCTCGATCGAAGGATCAAAACGCGATTCAGATCTCGGAATGTTCCGAGATTTGCGCTTCTCGGAAGATTCCGAGATTTGCGTTCCTCGGACCGGCCCGGGATTTGCGTTTTGACATCGATCACAATCGTGATCGGGGACTCGGACCGGGCTCGCGCTTGCGTCCATCTTGCTCTTTCTTTCCATCCACCACCACCACCACCTCTACCTCCACCGGTAACCGAAGGATCTTCCTTCTGTTATCGTCTCTTCCACTGCCCCCCTGGTAACTGAAGGATCTTCCTTCCGTTATTTTTCTCCTCAATTTCGCCGCTGACTTCCTCGATTTCGCCGCCGCCGCCATTTCACCGCTACCCTCGTCTTCTTACCTCTCACCTCGTCTTCTCTCTCGGCCGCCTCCCCTCGCGTTTTCTCCTCGTATTCCCCGGTCGCTGGCATTGATAGCCTGAGGACATTCCTTGCCCTATCATTGTCAGTTTCCTATCCTCAAGCTGGTCGTCGGACCCGTTACCTCGGTCGTTTCCTCTCGGTCATCCCTCGTCGTTTTCTCCTCCTCCCCTCGCGTTTTCTCCTCGTATTCCCCGGTCGCTGGCATTGATAGCCTGAGGACATTCCTTGCCCTATCATTGTCAGTTTCCTTTCCTCAAGCTAGTCGTTGGACCCGTTACCTCGGTCGTTTCCTCTCGGTCATCCCTCGTCGTTTTCTCCTCCTCGTCCCCGGTTGTCTTCTCGTATTCCCCGGTCGCTGGCATTGATAGCCTGAGGACATTCCTTGCCCTATCATTGTCAGTTTCCTTTCCTCAAGCTGGTCGTTGGACCCGTTACCTCGGTCGCCTTCCATTGTCGTATTCAGTCGCCCTTGCTGTCGCTGAAACAAACATCCGTATGTTCTTTCTTTTTTCTTTTTTCTTTCTTTAATCTCACTTAGCCTTGCTCATTCTCCAGGTCGTTCTCAGTTCTCCTAGCCGTCTTTAAAGCAAAGCTCCGTACGTATTTCTTTTTTTCATTTCCCTTTCTTTATTCTCACTTTATCAATTATTCAATAGACTCCATATCTCGTGCCTGCGTAAACTCTGCCCACCCCTCCCCCTTACCCCTCGGCAACTCTCCAAGTATGTCCTACGTTGCTAAAATTTACACCTCCCACCTTTAATATTCTAATTTTACAGACATTGCAATGGCTAACTTACAACGTCAGCATTTCCTTACCGAATTAGGCCTCCAGGTGACAAGGTGGAATGCCCCCTGTCCATACCCATTCAACAGCGACAACTACAGCCATGTTCGAGAGGACTGGTCTATGCATCACGCTTTGTGGTCGTATATTCCGGACGTCAACCCCGGATACCATTTCTTCTTGCCTATCTGGTAGGGCCGGGACGATTATTTTTATCTTTCATTCCTCCCCCGCAATCTAAACCTGAATGCGGATCCTATCCTCCACTGCCTCAGTGACGCGTTCAGGATCGGATCAAGGGGGCGATATCAGCCCATTATCGAGAAAGTCCCAGGCGGATATCGCCTTCAGGAATCATACGTTAAACAGTGGACAGAGCTCGAGAACCATCTACACCACCTGTACATGGCCCTCAAGCGTGGCAGGGAGCAATGGATGCCCCTGCTTTGCAAGCCGCCTAGAAGACCAAACCACATTGGATATCAGGAGCCCGCAGAAACAAGAGGAGATGCTGCTGGCAGAATATTTGCAGCTCGGCGTGAATTCTTAGCGATGGCATGCTAGGTTACCATGTTTCTCGCTAAAATTGACCACAATAAACCCAACCCTGACACCCAGAACTGGATCAAGGCCCTTGCCGATTACAATATTCCCCGCTACTTAGTCGATGCCTTGCGACGCTCGCCCTTTTTTACCGACTTCTCAGGAACTACAGTTCGCCAAGGGATGATTATCGACATGGCCATCGAATGGTCATTCTGTGCAGGGAACATGTCCTACATGTTCGAGTTCGCTAATGTACCTATCTGGTACTTTTACCATACAGAAAACATGTTCAAATGTCATCCATACCAACTGGCGAACGTCCTCCTCCCAAGGCCTAGCGATATCCAAAGGCTGCAGGTGACCAAGAAATATGTCCAATTCAACGACATCTGTGACGTCAAGTTTGACGCACTCTCCAAGCAGCAACCCTCAGAAACCATTCACGAATTTCTCCAACGGCGCCATGACTCACAGGAGAAAATGGCTTGGAATGAACCACCTTCTGCTCTCCAGAGGAGACAGAATAGAACTCAATCACACACTTCAAATCTCGGTACATGGCTCCGACTCAGGTCAAACGTCTACGAGTGGCAACCGGTCCCTTACCCCCCCTATCATTTCCGCACCATTATCCATGAGGCCGACGCCGACGACGTCTTTAATAGCTTTGCAGGCGGCCAAGTCATCTACAATGCTTGGGATGACTGCTTCGATCTCTGCAAGGACTTGGATCCCACTGCGGTGCCGCTTGCAGGGCTCAATGCTTACGATGACGACAACGACGAGGAAGACGAGACCTATCATGGCATGCAACCTTTGGGTCCTGCTTTTGATATCGGCCACTACGACCCCCCCGAAGGCCTCGCACCTGACAATGCACTCACCTTTACTCAGCCAGCTGCTGAAGGTGTCCTCATCGACAACCAATTCCAACTCGCGTGGACTATTCATAACCTCCCCAACCTGCAAACCACTCTTCAAGGGCGATACGGGCTTCAACAGTTTGTTTCTCTTGAACCCCACGAGCAGGCTCCTTTGACTTACACTCTCAAGGATGCCCTGACCCCCTTTGTTGAGCGGTCAGAAGATGAGATGGTGACTCTGACAGCTGAGTTCAGCGAAGTTGTATGCGCATTTGCATACATCTTGTGCTTGAACAATACGAATATCGACATCGTCACCCCCAAGCTGTCTGATATTCTATTTTCCACCAAGGTATTTGTCAGGAAGGTGAATCGGGGTCTCTTTGTGCCACCCAATCCTGTCCAAGTCATCCCGAAGCCTCCAATAACAAGAGGCCAGCCTGTTCGCAGAGATGGTGACGCCGACCGCAAGATCTGGTTTATTTTTCCCCATGAATACCGGAACGGCGAACCCTACATTGGCGTCAACTCCGTCATCACCTACAAACAGGTATTTAGGGAGCAATGGGGGCCATCGCTTGAGGAGATCGGTAAGGAAATGACGAGACGCGGTATCCCATTCATGCTTGTCTGGTCTGACCAGAAGGTCCCTCGTCGTATTCCCATTATCCCGCCTCTTTCGACAACAATGCGACCCGCCAACTTCGTCTACTCAGCAAGCGACTACCTGGCCTACATCAACCAGAGGCTCAATTTGTTTAGACATCTTCCCCTGGCCAAGACTGCTCTTCGTCAAGGTGGAATTATCTGGCGCCTTGCTTTGGAGTCATTTGAGGTCGGAGCTCAACCTCCCAGCTCAGTCGCAGGTGGACTCAATGAGCACATTTCCAATGCTTTCTCATTTCAGCTGCCAGTTGGAAGGTTTATGGAGAATATCCTCACCGACGACGAGATCGATGTCATCTGCAGAGTCTATACAGACCAAACCGGTGAGTCCACAGCACTCTCATTTTCTATTTACATTGCTAACATTGTATTTTAGACATCAAAAACCAGACCATGCTGCGATCTTGGTGGCCGTTGCCCACCGTATGGTCAACCTGTGGCCTCAATACAGGTTACTGGACCAGGGAATGTGAAACCTGGTTCCAGAAACACCTGTTGAAGATTCTCACAGGGGGTGTGCAGCCACTAAGGTCTAGTGAATGGCGAACGAGTCTCCGGTGGCATAAGCCGGAAACTGCAAAGCTGATGAGGGCATTGGAAGTCGACTAGGTGGGGGTTGAATTTTACTCGTAGGACTATGCATGTGGACTTGTTTTTGTAAATGTTTTCTTGCACAGACTTTGATTTGGTTTAGTTTTTGCAGACTTTGATTTGTTTTTGTAGATGCTTTCTTGCCTAGACACTGACTTAGCTGAGTTGATGTCAATTTATTTTTTGACCTGCAGACACTTGGGCATTGTTTTTTTTCTTGCCGACTATGTACTCCTCGTATCGTCTTTTGGTTGCCGCATATGCCTCCCCTTATGACTTGTGTACAATACGTATGGAACAGCATGAACAATTTTTCAAACAGTGTTGAAAGAAATGCATGATTAAATCAACAAATAACTGTGTAAATAATCACCCAAGATGAAAAGTATCAGAGGAAAGATAAGGAGAGGAAGGCACATGTGTCTTATCTTATCTAAGAAAGAGTATATGAGACAGATACCACTGAAATATAGCAAGTGTGCATAACTCAGTTAATTAAACATGTTAATTTGTGTATGGAGGCGTGGCAGAGCCCTAGGTTCAAGCTGTGCCAGTGTCTATCATTACTCCAGTAATTAGGGCACCACCTTCTAGCTCATGTGACTTCTCTCCCATCATCTCTCTCCATTCTAATAACTCTCCTCATTTTATCTTTTTTTTTGACACTATTACAGATGTCATACTCACTGTTTCCCTAAAATAGTAACTTTTCTCTGTTACTTTCTTTTCTCTGTCTTCAACCTGTGTATCTACTGTTACCTTACTACTTTTGTTATTATAGAATGTCTGTACTGTCTCCAACTCTTCCATTCAATCAAAATATCAAACATACTCACTGTTTCAATTTCATTTTTTCTGCACCACTCTCAAAGTCCAAAGCAAGTTTTCTATATATTTCTCACTGTGACTACTTATTCATAGGTATTGTATACCTTGTATCTTCTCATTGATTTGTCATTTCTCTGTCAATGTCACTTACTAATATCAAAATAATAAGTTTCAGTTGTCTATTTCTGTCTCAAATCTTCAATTTGACCTTTGCAATAGCTTCAACTATTCTAATATTTCCTCAACCAAGTGAACTTTATAAAATATATAAGTATTTTCTCAGTTTTCTTTATAGATCTCAAGTCCTTCATCTCCAACTACTACCATGACTTCAAAGTCAGAAGGGGTAGAGACAAGTATACTTTAGAAGTAACAGAATCTATAATAGTTTTGATTTGAACTATAGTATGTTTATTATTTTATTGAATATATAATTGCTAACTTGTATTTGTCTTAAGATTAAGGTCATTCTTTCTGACTGAGAAACAGGAGTTTATGATCCCAGACCTTTTAATTTAGCTACTGCTAATCTTGTCTACAAATGATATATTAAACTTCTCAAGAGTATGAGGGCTGATAACTCTCAAGGTTATCATTATATGATATCTCAGATTTTTTATCAGGCTAGGTGAGTACTAATCTCTCAATAGTTGCAATAACTAGTCTGTTTCTTTATAGCAATGGCTAAATCTACCAAGTTGCTGCAGCTGCAAGGACAGAGTATAGGGAAGTACTTAATATTAGAAATATGCCTCAAGATTCAGGGACCTCTGCCTCTGAAAAAGAGGAGGTAGATGAGGAGGTGGAAGAGGTGAAAGACTAGATAAGTCAGTTACTTCTAACTCTCAATATTTGATGCATTACTTATATTTAGATTAGTTTGAAATCTTTGCTTGAATACTCTATCTTAATCTCTGCTACCTTTGCTGTCTTGGACTATGTAGCTCTTTTTCTTAGTATCTTATATAGTACTTGTCTTTATTTTTTGTATTTTTTTTAATAGTTTACTCTTTTTGCTTACCAATCTTTATCCCTTGCTAAGTTCCTTGATTTTCAATATCTGGCCTCTTGTTTGAGTGGTATATATCTTGTACAAATTATGATCAGCTTGAGTTTAATAGACCTGTTGGCTTAATGTTGAGCATAGCTAGTCTATTCAGATTGTAAGAAACCAAATAAATGAGAACTGGAGTTAGCTTTATATCCCCTAGCTAGTAATAGACTAGACATAATTAGATCATGAAATAGGTCTGGGAAGGGACATGTAAGAAGCTAGCTAGGCATTAGCTAGGGAAATCTGGTATAATGGTAGGGTTTAGATAGCATTACATTACAGCTGATTCAGAAAATGATAGCACTGCATCAGGAATTTTTTTCCCACTTGGGTCGGTAAATGCTGAGATTGTGGCTGCCGGTGGCTGGAAGGGGCTGAAGATGGGACTCGAAATTCTTAGGTTTATACATTGTTGAGTGATAGTATCTGCCTCAGTGTGGCATTATTTCTCTATGTGATGTATACTAGTGATAAATATAAGAGAGATATTGACCACTGCCACCGTCTGGGGTGATTCTAGTAAAGTGTTGAAAACGGCGGAGAGTAGCTTACTCCTTATATGGTAATCACATGCACGTCTTCCCAAATAGGTCATTACACATAGATAAGAAAACATTCCTATGTTATGTATTTTTGGGGAGACCAGGGTGTCCATTCTTGATGAAGTACAGCACTATCATTCATTCAGACCCGTAATCAAGCCATTTTCAAGACAGGGATATGTCTGAATACATTATATATTCATCGAGAATATGTGTGGCTGCAATTGTGGCAGGGTGCCCAAAAATAGCAAAAAAAAATTGACATGGTGCCATCATTTTCTGAATCAGCTGTAGAACTCCTTAGCAATAATCTAGGAGTAGCTAGAGCAGACCATTTTTCAACTATGGTAGGGGTATATAGTTAGTGCAGATTAGGTCTAGCTAGCAATATTTAGGTAAAATATTTTCTAATTAGACAGGTAGGTTTTTCCTGATGTAGCAACAATGGTAAAATATCATAATAAATTGACTTTTCAGCTTGTAACATACAAATCTTCTCATAAAGCATTGACTTTTATAGCCTACAATCTAAATTTTGCTGCTAATTATCCAAACTTTTACCTATTGTCCAGGTGTATCACACTAAGGGTTCATCTTGTTTCACAATGCAGATAAACCATGTCACATATCACAGGGCAATCCTCTTTGGTCGAAAAAGTACAGTATACAAAGGACGGATATGGTATCGGGAGCAAGTAGTAAGTTATATACAGCAAGGAATCACAACAATCAAAGTTGCAGGCATTTCCGAGTCTGACAAAAGCGGAGATTGGACGCCCCCTGCATACTACTATGACTTACCACTGACACTAACATAAATGCCCAATATCATGGCTCCAACAAAATGTTCCGAGGAACATCAAGGTCAACATTGAAAAGACAAGATAGGGAGCACAATAACCTACCAATAACAATTGGCTACTCGTAACAGATAGCATAGATTAGTAAACAATCAAATTCCACACGCTACGACAAACAAATATCAATAATACTTAAAACTACGACACACAAAGAATGAAAAAAAGTCAAAGAAGATAGTAGGGCAGCAACAGCAGCCTCAGAAAAAAGAGCGACAAAAAGAGAGAGAAACGAGACAAAAAAAAGTTCAGTGCAACAAAGAAAGAGACATCAGAGGAGAAAGCGTGACGAAAAGGGGATGAGAACGGGTAACAGAGCGCATAGGCGTTCGAGTAACGATGTGTACAGAGGCCGATGACAATGAGTGGTTGTTGTACCAGAACAGTTACAGCAGCGAGTGAATCACAACGTCGTGTAGTCTACAACCAGCAGGAACAAGCCGGAGAAAGATGTCAAGATAAAATGTAAGTATACAAAGCCTATCGGGCAAAGGCTTGAGTGTGGATTGCAACGTGCATCACTCATTGGCGACCTGAATAGAATGTTAGTAATGACGATCGCATTTCGTAGACATCGAAGATACGTACCTTCAAGACCCGCTGACCAGAACCATACCCGTACTCCTCTTCATCCCTCAGACTCGCACGACTATCCCCGCCATCATGGAATGGATAACCACCATTCCCATCATCATGATCACTCTCATCTGGGGAGCTATAATTCCCAGACATCGGTCGTGGATCGGATGAATGTGGCTGAGCAGAGGGCGAGTGAGGGTTCGACAATTCTATTGGTGAAGCATCAATCCCGTCATATGGATCTACATCAGCTATGGGGCGAGACGGAGTATTGAGGTACTGCTGCGATTGCTGAGGCTGCGGTTGGGGATAAGGGTTCGGGAAGTACCCTCCGTTGTACTGTTCGTTTTCGCCCGAACCAGACGAGCTCCCAAGAGTCTGCGCACCAAGACTCTTATTTCTGGCCAAGTCGGCGGGAGGAGGTGAAGGCGAAGTCGTCGTCGAGGGGTTTTGCTGCGATGGACCACGAGCCAAGCCGGCTGCACCCGCTCCAATACCTGCGGCGTCGAGCAAGTCGAGCTCGTTTCCACTTCCGGCGTTGCGTTGTCTATATCGGAGACTCTGACCGGGAGTAAGGGGTGGTGTATCGTACATGGCTTGGGACGGAGGCATGGGTGCGTAGGGATCGCTAACAGGGCCGGCGAATGCGTTGTAAGGAGCGGTGACACTCTTTGAACGATTAACACCGGCAGCTCCTACACCTGCAGCACCGCTACCGACACCAGCGTTCGTGTAGGGGTCAAAGGAGCGCATCTCACTCATGTTGTAAGCTTCAGGAATCGCCATAGGTTGCTGGCCGTAGGTGCCGTGACTATCTCCAGAGTATCCGGTGTAGATGCTCTGGGCCTGGGGATCGGCATAACCGTAATGATTATCATCCAGATCGTCAAAGTGTGGGACATGGGCAGTTGCAGAAGCTTCGGCAGCAGCCTCTTCGACTTCTTTATCGAACTTTTTGGCTTTTCGTCGACGGATAGCATTTGTGATGATAGCGAATAGAAGAACGAGACCTATTAAACCGACAACGGTAAAGACACCTGCAACAGCGCCTTTGTTTCCAAAGAATCTAGAATTGGGAATGTGATGAGTGAATTGTGGGCGGTGACGGAGTGTACATGGATAAACGATCGATCATGTACGGATATAACCAGTACACAAGAGGGAAACAAGGTGGATTTAGAAGATGCTTACCCTTTGGATGTTGCATTGTCCTGATTTGCAGTTCCAGTGACACTGGAAGTTGGAGTTGTGGAGGCGCGAACGGTGACGGTGACCACTTGAGTTCCAGACGTAGATTGGGAAAGGCTAAAGGATGCGCTCTGCGTACTACTAACGGAAGAGGTTGACGAGGTCGGGGGAGCTGTGATCGAGCTGGAAGTGGAGGTACTGGTAGGGGTTTCAGAAGAAGAGGTAGCGGTTTCTGATACGCTGGAGCTAGAGCTGGAGGATTCGGAGGTCGCCGAGGTTGTGGGGACGGTGGAGGAAGTGGTCTCGGTAGACGAAGTCGGTGTAGTCGTAGGGTCTTCAGTGCTAGAGGGTGAGGTAGAAGGAACAGGTGTTGTAACTGGAGACGAGCTAGAGGACATGATTGGTTAGTGTCGACGTTGGGCAAGCACAAAGTATGGAAGCGTACGTGGAGGGAGCCGACGTCGTCGTGGGGAAGCCAATAGGAGGAAAAGTCGCTTTAGGGTTGTTCAGTACAAGAGAGGCATATGAGGAACAGGTGATCTGGACATACGAATACTGGTGGCCATATTGACTGAGGTTTTCTAGGGCGATCTCGATGCTTAGGTGGTCATCAAACGAGCGTGAGGGTCAAGCCAAAGTACGGCTGTCGGTGGGAACCTTTCTACAAGCCTCAGAGGAAGTGAATCCCGGGGAAAGAGAGGGTGTAGGAGAGGAAGGACAGTGCTGGTCACAAACTGGGAGAACGAGAGTGATGCAGGGTACAGTAACACTAACACACCAAGACCACAAGACCCCGCTCTTCCTCTTCCTCGCTTACCTAATCCCTCCCATTCCCATGACCGCTCCCCGGAAAAACTCCATGTGCTCAACAAAAAATAACATATGTCCCGACTATCATGTACCAAGCAAACAAAAGAATAAACAAGCAACAATTAAACGCTTTTTGTCGTTTTCTCGATCGTGACTCTCCATCTTGCGCATCTCTGACCTCCTACTCCCTCCTCGGCTTCAATCTCTTCATTTTCCGCGTTTGGAGCTTCTTCAAATCCTGTTTGGCAACATGGATCCGACCCCGAAGATCTCCCATCTCGTCAACATCCATATTCCTCCTCTTCTTCCCAAGTCCCCTTTCCATCTCTTGCTTGGGCCGCTTCATTGCCTGCTTCATCACTTCCGAGAATCAGCTTCCTGATATCCCCGTAGCACGAGATCCAAAGAAGGTCCTATAGGAACAAGCTCCGCTCGCGGGATTCTGGTTCCGGACGCACGGAGCCTCATTGTATATACCCGGATATGAATTTTTGGTATCCACTTGGTACTTAAGTATTCGAACACGAGGGATTGAATTTGGTCGTGCTGCGTTCACGGTAGAAGGTGTAGTTGCGAGGGTGATACTGACGACATCTCCGAGACCGGGAATGCATATCGAATCAATTTCTTCACCGTTGAAGAGCGACACGAGCATCGAATGAGAGTCGGGGATAAGCAATTCGGATGCAAAATACATCAGCAGTTTGCGTCATGTTATAGGTTTGTGTATCTATGACGTTTTTGAGCAAATAAAATAACAGCAGGACATTAGGTACACACCTTGGCTCACTCGTAGCTTTATAGCTTTCGATCCCGACTTCGCACACGTCGAAACCTCGTCAGTCAAATATCTCAACGAAAGTCATTCCGTCCATATGTTTCCTAGTATTTTTGCAGACAACAAAATAACCAGAAACTGAGTGGGGAAGTATCCTCGAATGGTCGGGCGACTTCCTTTCTTCAGAACGATCTCGTCCGGCCTTTTCAAAGTCATCGATAATAGGTGGAAGCACAATGAGAGGTAGATCAGGTCTTTCATTGCATGATTCACTTTCTCTTCAGTGTCTCCACTACGTGAACGTTACCCCTCGACGAAGATGTCTATCCGGATCCGTGCATCCTCCAAGGAGGTCTCGTACATCCAAGCTCTACTCGAACGGGAAGTATTTCGGGCTTCCTATTAAGATTACGTTAGGGGTTTCCTATTTGGCACACTCGCTGCCTTGAAGGACCTCCTTACACCGTCCACAACATGGTGAAATTGAAGTAAGTATGAAGGTAGGCGCTCTTAGTGCTCTTTACTTCCCTTCATCTCGACACCAGAAAACGACTCAGGGTTAAGTTCATTCAATATGGAGGTACGAAAAAACATTCTCTATTACAGAATGTGTTCTAACCGGCTTCTAGTACCCCCTAGATTGCGATAGAAGGATGCTGCCTTGGTGCTCGATGACATCTACACCGAGGTTGCTCGCCTCAAAACTAAACACGACTATAAAGTAGACGTTTTTTCTTATGTGTG
Organism: Cerrena zonata; assembly: GCA_038087015.1. Lineage (NCBI taxonomy): Eukaryota > Fungi > Basidiomycota > Agaricomycetes > Polyporales > Cerrenaceae > Cerrena > Cerrena zonata. The sequence continues at coordinate 236,778 of JASBNA010000057.1, read as the reverse complement.
GCGACTTCCAGGAAACGCGAAACGAACTTGATTCACAATGCATAGCTGTTCCGGATAGATATCGCTACCTCGGGGTGCTCTGTAATCACGAAGCTCCAAACTACCTTTAAGACTTCTAGGATACCCCCAGGATACATTCAAGCAAACGGTCTCCGAATCGCTGGTGCCCCCAGTATCTTCAAGTTTCAAGACTTCTCTCAAGACGGGTTCCGCCGAAAGACGAGGTGTAACTATCTCTTGAGCTAGTCTACACAACGCGTGTCTCACCCAGGACGCTTGCCTTGTACTCCGGGCGTGGTACGAAGCCGCGAGTGCAATGTCCGACGACTCTCGCCCGTTCGTTTAATTTACAGGCTGTCTACCTCCTGCCATTTACGCATTCGTCAGCTCACTCCCCGTCTCACCATTCTTCTCTCGCACCACTGGCCACTTTCAATAGAAAGACACGGAGACTCCCGTAACCTAACACGTCGAATACCTTTCTTCAAATGCGATAATCAAACCGGCGAACCAGGCTCTTCACCTCTCATGGGTCTACTAGGAGCACTCAAGCCGGAATAGTAATACTCCGCGCATTTACGTTCACATTATCGATCTGAAGCGAATGCCGCACATTCCAATAGACTGTGAGCGGAGCCCTCGCAGGTGCAACCAACCCAGACCAGATATCCATCGTCTTCGACGGACTCTCCTAAATCGGCGAAGGCTGAAACATCCACCATCAGATCCTTGATTAAACCTGACGAGATCCCTCTTGATGGATAGGAAGAGGTGAGAGCTCCTTCACCTCCACTTCCTTCGCCATCTCAAACCAAATTCCTTGCGGTCGACAAGTGTCTCCCTGTTAACACTTCCTATATGTACAGCCATTTGTTTCATTATATCTATATCTTATCAGAATGTTTGCAGGTCGTCGACGTTGAAACATCACCAGACTTTGTATAATTCAACACGTACTCCTCGCGACCCATCTTAGCCTGCGATTCCGAATGGCTCGCTATGACCCGAGCATTCAATGCTCATATTCACTCCACGTCTCAGGATAATGGAAAGCACATCAAAACAATCGATGTGCAACAATTCGTTCAAACTGCGCCTGCTTCAGGGGAATCAGGAGCTGATGGAAGGCATCATCGTGAGTATTCATCATATTTTCTTCCATTGCGAAACGTTTTAGATGGGTTATGATTGATCGGTTCATGATGTCTAATAACGCCATACTACCCCAATTCCCCGACCGCCGCCCTCCGTACAAGGTAGCTTCTCGTATCCCATTCCTTGACGCTCTTTGTACCTATACTTCGAGAAAAGTTCCAACCAAGCAATCTTATTGGTTACATCGGAATATACAAAATAGTACAGGTGTTATAGACTTCAAAATCTCTTCTTACTATTCCTCATACGACTCCATCTTCGTCGATTCGTCCAGGAAGTGTTCACACGTTAGGATTGTCGTCTTCGACGACCTGCACATACCTCTCGGTGGCCACCTTCCGACCAATCACTAAATCCAGAACGAGAATCAGAATTCCTGTCAGCAAGCCAGTCAATCGCGATTTGCAATGACACCGACCTCTTTTGACAATTCTTCCCGCAATACCAGACATTCCAACAACCGGTACACACTTTCATCCTATGTGGTACACGAATTCGGTCAGGATACCATGGAGCATGCGGCAAGCATAACTGCTCTCGAGTATAGGTCGAAAACGCATATGAGCATAGGCATCCGCTCCAATGGCACTTCATCGACCATGCGCTTGAGAAGTGCATATCCAGTAAAACCTGGCCCATCGACCACTCCTCGACATTGGCTTGCATGCTTTCCTCCGGTTTAGCGCTGTCGATCGTAATCATAAATTGGGATATCAAGTCGTGCCAGATCTCAGTAGCGAGCTTTCGACTCTGGATTCGTCCGAGGAGCAGGTGCTCGGTCATAGGTTGCGGAGGAAGTGCGTCTAGTGCCTGTACAGCTGGCAAAACTGCCTGAACCAAATAATAACGGATGATCGTCTTCTCGAAGAAGGTCGGAGTCATTTTCGCAAGGTACTCCTTGACACGATATAGAAGCCCGTTCAAGATTGCTACGCATGACAAATGTAAAGATATAAATCGAGAGAATGCTAATCCCACTCACCCATAAACCCGAAATCATTAACTGCTTGTGCTTGAGGATGATATATGGCAATTATGGCTAACAGCCTGATCAGGTCTGTCGATATCAACCCATTCAGAATAACAATATCATCTTCCGATGAGCGTGTAAATATGAAGCTACGGGTTCATTTACCATCCTTCAATATCACAAATAGAGGGTAGGACAAGACTCACTTGATACACAGGAGTGTTTCCTGAATATGTGTATTGAGAATGTTCTTTCCTTGCGGGTCACGAGAGCCCATACACATCTGTCGTTGACATGCAGATGTAATACTGCTAAGTAGAGCAGTTGTCCGAGGATTAAGACCAAGTGCTTGGTTCCCGTATTCCTTGAGAGCTATCATCACCTGAACGAGCGTGGCAATGACGTCACAGAGCTCTTGGTCAATCAAAGATTCGTCGAGCAAAAGAAGGTGGATTTTATCGAGGAACACGGAGAAGGTTGGTTGCGAATCCAGAACACCGAGAAGAAATGGTTCTAGCTGGTTAGTTCCTTGGAGGGAGCAGATAATGTCATGGACATGAGAGAATCTGTCCGGGAAAGATTGCTGGGTTTGTGTCCAAGCACGAACAATGACCTGTCCAAACAGCTGACGCTCGTTCCGTAGACGGAACTCTCCTTCTCTAGAAAGGAGTCAATAACATTATCCATTCTATTCCCTAGTATACATAACGGACCTCGTTCCTTTCAAGAGCTCGACATAGGTCATGACAAATGAGATTAAAGACGACGCAAGCTGGGCATCAACCATTTCATCAATGATTTCCTGAGCAGGTGGGACACACAAGAACTCATTTTTTCTTGCCCAAATACGGTGTATCAATGTGTTCGCTTTGGAGAGATATGTCTTGAAGTAAGGTTCCTTGGTCTCTGATAGAACGAAGACAGAGGCACATCTTTGCACATTATGCAAGATGAAGCATAAGAAGTTGATCTAACGCGTAATGGTCCATGATAGTAATGATTAGAAAAATGTGATTGTACGATGTCCGAGTATGCACATACTCACTTGAGAGATAACAGGAACATTCGATGGTTTTGCGATCCAGCTATTGTTCAAACTTATATCCAGGAGAGCAGAGATGAGATCGGAGGTCTTAAATACACTCCATGGGGGTACGTTGCGAATGTCTGCTCTATCCCAGACAGAAATAATCTCTAAAAGATCAAATATCTTGTTGTCACCGCTTCCATGCATGAACCGGAGGATCTCGGCTACATGTTCAGGAGTTTCTCTAATCAATTTGTGAAGATCCTCCTTGCTTTCCAGAGATCTCCATATATCCCGGGCTGTTTGGATCGATTTCCTTGTTCGCCTATGTGTAGTTCAGAGATAGTATCCTTCAATATAGAGTTTCATACCTCACCTCATTGGTTGAGAGTAAAGAGGACGATGGCAAGATCGCCCAGAATACATGTGCTTACCTAAGACAGGTTCTTAAGGAATAGTACTATTGCTCGTATCGATACCCAGTCTTACTAGCATACTGCGTGCACCACAATCAAGTGTACTTTGAAAGAAGATTTACAGTTGTAGAGACCAGTATCGAATACACAAAAGTGATGTAAGTACTAATGTGATTTGTCACCAAGATGTAGGTGTGCTACGCTAAGATTAAGGAAATGGTTTGAGATTGCGGGCCCGCAATAAAGGCAATCTATTTCTTTCGACCTCCAGCATTTGACTACCTTCCCTAGCATCGATTATGCTTATCTCCTTTAATCCGGAGAAGCTGGATGACCCAAGTAGAGAGTCAAATTCATCGACAAGATCGCTTGGTCCCTCAAACACTGAACGAACCGCACAAGATGATAAGTTAAGAAGTAAGGAGACAAGAAGTTTAGGAGCTGGAAGTTGGTTTAACCAATACGTCGCAAGAGATACGGACGATGGGATGTCAAGGCAAAGGGTGCGTAAGTTACGATTCTGAGTCAGATCGACATTGTTTCGGAATTCTATGACGAACTGTCAGTTATGGGGAGTTTGAGCTAGTGAAATCGAGTTGACCTACCTGTATCGTCTTCACGATCATAGACATACTCTACCCAGGTACCATCATCCCTGATATAAGTGTCGGTGATGGTGATGGACAAGGAAATCAGAGATGTTGCTCGTTTCAGAAGTCGACATTCGCTCCCGTCTTGGTTGCGGGTCGCATACGAAATGGTCAAATTTTGTAGGTTTCTCGTCTGAGAAAACCATTCATTGAGTGGTGCGATGCAAAACAGAGTGCCCACCAAGAGCGTGATAGACGTCAGAGTAGGGGGTGGTTCGTGGATATTCTTGATTTTTGCACCACCTGTCAAGACAACACTAATCCTACAGTGTGACATGTTCGGGAAAGCCATCAGGACCTGCGTGACTAGCCATAGAGGCATCATGGCAACCACGATATCAACCTGGCGTACGGTAGTAAAGGTGCGGAACGCATCAAGCAACGCCAATTCGGTAGGGATAACTTCCTTAGCTGTGTGACGAGATATCTGGAGTCTTTGTAAGGATGAGAGCGCGATCACAAGCTCGGGGGGGATGCAGGGTCGCTAGCTGCATATCGATTCTTGCACTGCTAACCCATGCAGCAATTTTAGGATTCTCTCGTAGAATGGCAAGGAAAGACGCAATACGCGAATCGGACTTGATGCGAATATGTGCAAACATACGATGTTGCAAAACAGACCTCCAAGAGGTGCAAGCTAAAGTACAAGCACCGATATGTGGAAAGGTATGTAGATGGTCGACGATGGTCGGGAGAATATCAAGAAATGCGCCTCTTAAGGCGAAGGGGGGTCGGCATATTTAGCTTGGTATCTACTAACGGTTCATCGGTAATTATCAGCTTGTTCCCGAGAAATTACCTACCAGACTCTTGAGGAGTTGAAGTGCAGATAAACAATTGGATATGGGAGGAACCAGGAGGAGCCAGAGATTACGATCTCCTCGGCGGAGGGCGGATCGGAGTTTGATCCAATTCGATACCGAACTTGAATTTTTGGTTTATCGCTTGGATTTGAACAGTTACTTGGCCACTCAATATTTTCAACGTATAGCTTTGCATGTTTTTCTAGCCTGGTGCTACTCAGGGAAATTGTCTTAAGATTCCAAATCCGAACTGAGCACTCAGCTTGCTTCCAAGCCGGCGCTCGAAGCCTGAGGCCAGCGTGCTTCTGAAGGCCTGTCACTATATGTTTTATTCTAAACAGTAATTCACATAAAGCTAAGTACGTGTCCCTACGGATTTCATATTTCCCATTTGATGCCGCTGTTCTTCGCTATTAGAAACTGGTATCGCACAATGCATTGCAGTAGTACCGCTGTGATAAATCTCATGATGTGGTGACATCAATTTGTTTGGCAGTTTGGCGGCAGTCTGACATCCTTACGGAGTTAAGTCACGGTATATTAGGAACACATATATACCGTATGCGGTCGTGAGTCTGCCCACGACTATAACATTCTTCCAACCAACCACGTCCAGTTCTCCATTGCCCTTGATCTTGTACGTACACCACCTCCCCCACTATATATGTTTTCAATGTTGATCGATCACATCGAATATCAAGTCTTCCTATTGAGATTTGCGAAGAAATCATTGATTGTCTATGGGACGTATCGGACGGTGCTCTTGCTTACCTTCGCGATCTTCATGCCTGTTCTCTCGTCTGCCATGCATGGCATCCACGTTGCCTAATGCGACAATTTATGTTCAAGTTCGATGTCAATGCATTCACCATGGATATTCTCTACGAGGCAGAATGTTCTTGTCGAACACCCTTACCCCTCTATGCGAGCAACCCTAACAAAGGGATTATCGTACCCATCCCGTTGTATCAACTGCACCATACCATACCGGATTGTAATCTTATACTCAATGGTGAATACGTTCAAAACGCCCTTGATGCGCTTCACGAAGCAAGTCACGTTCTAATTGTTCCTCAGTCTATAGCTGATTAGTGACTCTACGTCATCACAGAAACTATGTGCGCCCCACAAATGGAATTCTCGTCAAATTACGGCTATGCAGTTAACATTGCTATGGCTTTCTCGAGCCACCGGTATGCTGCCGAATCAGTTGCTCGTCAGAAATGGCGTCGAAAATATCCAACCTGTCCCTGTTGCTGGGGGTTCCTTTGCTGACGTTCACCTAGCTAAATATCAAGGAGAGAGTGTAGCTCTAAAGCGTGTCCGCATCTTTCAAACTTTCTCAGAACAGCAAAAAACTCGTCGATGTCGGGTAAGTAAGATTTTGCTCTAGTATATGTGTACCACTAACTTGAATATACTAGTCTCTTTATAGAGAGGCGATGATCTGGCGACAGTTGGATCACCCACATATTCTCCCATTATATGGGATCGATCTCTGGTCCTTCGAACCTGCACCTTGCCTTGTTCTCCCTTGGATAGAGTATGGAAATATTCACAAGACCATTGCATCGTTCGGGACAGAGAGCATGATGATCTATTTTATGCCATGGGTGAGTCGTGCGGGAATGGAGAACTCGGACAATAGTAACGTGGTAAATCCATTCAGATTTTTGAGGTAGCAGTAGGAATGGACTACCTCCATTCCCAGGGAATCGTTCACGGTGATTTACGAGGAGTAAGTTTCGTCTACATCGAAGTTGACTTCTTCTAATAACCAAGTATCTCAGCCGAACATCCTGATAGATAATGAGTTTCACGTTCGGCTCTCTGACTTTGGGCTAGCATCTGTCACAGAAGATGGAAACATGAGCACTCTCAGCTCCCACACATGGAACGCACGATGGGCAGCTCCTGAACTACTTGAGCCGGAAGATGAAGTCACATTTCGTTGGCCTGATTACTGTTCCGACATTTTCTCATTTGGATGTCTGTGTATCGAAGTCAGTATTTTTATTATACATTCCTTTCAGCTCACTGAAATATCCCTTTTCTCAAGATCTTTACTCAGGATGCACCTTATCAACACATCAGTTCCGATGTTCGTGTCGTAACAGCAGTACTACGAGGTGATCGACCGAGACGACCGGAAAATGGAGCTATGCCGTTAGAACTGTGGAACCTGGCTCAGAAGTGCTGGGTGCATAACCCTCACGATCGCCCTCGCATTGGCTTCGTTATCGAAGAATTAGAGAGAATTCTGAGTAAAGAGTGGGAAGTAGCTTGGCGTTACACTGCACAGTCATTCTTGAAGTGTAAAACATATTGATCTATATCTATATTAGAGGAAGACTAAGGACACTAACTTGATGATCAAGGGAATTCAATGGTTTTTTTTGGCGGTGCAGCACTTTCGACCATATTTCCGGATATTATCTGGTGTAGCTCAAGAAGACGTCCAACTGCAATCACAGCAAAACGAAATTGATAATATTATTATACAGGCTCATCACAGAAAGGGGAAGGGTATAAAAATACATGGGATACGGATCATGAAGGCTACCGCCTTCTATCAAAACCTCGGAATTACGCCCTGATCTAGAAATCTGACTGAAATATGGGAATACATATGTGTATTCTCAGCGTCTTCTGTCAGCCCTTGGCATATTGATTCATAATTCAGCGATGAATAAACAGGAGGACAGCTAGGTTTCAACTCAACCGCCTTTGGAAACCTCATGGGGCTGCTAACGTCTGAAGGAGCATTCCGTTAAACGGGAATGTAATTCAGGTAGATGATACTCACCCTCATCACTCATTCGCTGTCGACGAGAACTATCCCAACACTTAATCTCGAAGTATGGATGCTGTTTGATTTCATTCAGGGTACACCGTCGCTCAGGATCTCGTTGAAGCATCTAAATATCGAGATCATGGTAAGTATTGGTTAAAGTTAAACGAGCGACGAATATGCCATTTACCGAACGTATTAGATCTCTGGCCAGATCGTCGTGGATTGCATTGAAGTTGATTGTCCTATGTTGAACTTGCTGTAAAATTTCGTTGTCGGTACAATCAATACATGACCCAAAGTATGACATGCTCCGGCGAAGGTGCATCTCAAGTAGCACCACTCCCAGACTCCAGATATCCGATTTGTGCGTGTACCTCACAGGATCCGAGCTTTGAATCTCGGGAGCCATGTAACATAATGTACCAACGAGAGGACTTGGAGGATGCGTAATGGGGATAGCAAGACCGAAATCACACAGAATGAGATGTCCGTTTCGGTCTTGCATGATGTTATCGGGCTTGATATCACGATGGATATAGCCGGTTGACCATAACGCTTCCAAGCTCTGGATCTACCCAAATGTAACATGAGAATATGGATTCTAGGTTTATGTATCACGACTTACCAATTCCACAGTTGCTACCTGTAATATATTATCGTAACACTCAATTGTATACAACTCACGCTCCCTTATCCAACTGATTAAGTTTCGTTGGTACAAAGGCTAGATGATACATCAACCACATGTACATTTCAATCTCGAGAGAATATTGTACTGACCATCACCAAGTAAACATGTTCGCTGTCATCCCAGGACGCCAATAATCTGTTGACAAACGGGAGGTTGTAACAGTCGGCTTGACGCATTACATCTCGCTCGTAAAAAATGCCTATTCGTCCAGGACCCGATGTCCCATACTGTCTTCTCTTGCAAATGATCTTGATTGCATACCATTTGTTTGTCCCTTCGAGCAAGGCACTGATAACACGGCCAAACCCGCCTTCACCAATCAGGCCACCAACTACAAACGAGTAGCGATCAAAGCATAGCATCTTAGGAAGACCGCACCCAAGACGAGTAACCTTAACAGGAGGTATTGACAAGTCACTTGCGGGAGGTGTGTGGGACGAACAGGGTGTGATAGGAGCGGGTGAAAAGGGAGCCGACGAAGACATAGTGTTTCTAGGTGATTGTCCGGGAGAGCCTGAGAGTGCAAGCTCAACGTCCGAGCTATTATCTGCAACAACCGAGCTGCCAGAGTCTGCTGCGACCGAGTCCTTCCACTCAACTTGTCTCGGCTGAGTATGCTTGGCTCTATGTAGCCAAATTCCATTTGCTTTTCCACGGAGAGACTCACGTAGAAGAGGAGTAGTAGGCTCAGCAGGGGTATCCTCGATAGACAACGGTTGAATCCGAGACCTGGATGGTGAGTAATGCTGTATAGAAGTATCGTAGTTCGTCGCTGTAGATCCTGAGTTTAGATCGACAGTAGGAGTAGCTTGCCGCCGCCCAAGGGGCGATGCATGACCAAGCGTGTCAACCGAGTGTTGTGGGTGGGGAGCAGGGTTCCTACGAAATACGTGGCCGGTATGATCGTCGGGGGAGTAGGGAGCGAGTGAGCTATTGTTGTGACCGATTCGCGACGTTCAACGATGCTTGATTGTTCATATCGTTGACATTGACGTAGAATAGAGGTGGTGGAAGAGGTAGACAGAGCAGACGAGACATTAGTAGGCCGAGTCGAGACATCAGGATTGAGAAGGGGTCCATCGCTGTTGAAGGACGTAGACGTTGTATTATCCGAGAAGCGGCTGAGCGAATGGACGCGGTCATGACGTCTAGAAGTGGATATAGAGCTGGGTATTGGGGTTTGTATGCCGAAAGACACCTTGCGAATCCCGATGGATGATGCAAGGCTGCCGTGACTCTGAGAAAGACGAGGGGTAAGTTGTCCTGCCTTGTTGTGGCCAGCAATGTAGCGAGTAATGTCATCAGCGAGATGAGGGGAGTCTTCCCGTAATTCGGGAAGCCAAAGAACGAGGCGTAGGATGATGAGATGTAAGCTCCTAGGGAAAAGGGGGCGCAATGCACGCAAAAGCGCGGGAGGAATCGCGTCGATGAAATCGACGACAGATAGAAGGAAGCTTCGAGGTTTCACATGGCCCTGATTGGAGTGATGAGTTGGTGGTATCGACACTGAGACGAGGCTCATATCGAGGTGTGGGGGTATGACAATGGTTTGTGGCAGAATGATGAGTAGGACCAGACGCTTAGGATGGCCACAATTTATAGCACAGGTGTATAAGGATTTCTATCTTGCACTGCTTTGAGGGTTCCATTGACAAGGAAGCGATGCACAATATCCTATTATGCTGATATCCGATCGACGACGATAAAATAAGTGAACGCTGTTGTAGCTGAGTGCACTAAACAATAAGAGAGGTGTATACTCTGCGAGCCAAAACTCTAAATGACATTCCGAAGATCCAGGGGTGGAAGGCCCGGCGGCGGGTTAGACCTCCAGCGTTGTCTCCATAAATCCAGAGGTCAATAGCACCAGATAGTAGGCAATTCGAGGATATGATTACAGTAAAGAGCTCTCGAATATCTTCAGAACACTCGTACTGCGTGTAAGATGCAACTTGAAAGTCGAATATCAAATTCAGGTCGATGTTCATACGGCTAGCGCCCATCCCTAGCAACGGAGTTGAAGGGCATTGCAAGAATCTTATTTAAATGTTACAACCTTTCTTCTCTGGCCCCTGAGTATCGAGCAAATATATATGATGCGTGAACAATAAGTAATAAGGACCATCCCAGTAGAAATTGGGGTTACATCCGACATGAGAACTTCAGAATCGTTCAGATTATGAGTATATACCCGCCCAGCCTTTGAAAGTTTGAGAACCAACCCCGGTAGGAATGATCACGACCCCCAGGCCTAAGCACCCTCAACTCGAGAAAGGGGTTCGTTTATGCAAGTTACTCAGTCTTGCAGATGTTGATCCTTATGAACTCTACACGACTGTGTAAATAGAGTCGTAGGAATCGGGAATACGCATGCCGAATTTAACTCGTTATTGGGACACTTGTATTATGCTCGTCGTCTTTGTCGACCTGGACATATGTCTTTGTGCCCACCCCTCTGCCAGTCGCTAAACCAAAGGTAATCTCAGTCACCACTTTGATTTCACGATTATTATGATGTTATTGGTGCCATGACAGCACTCACCTCTCTTGGCATCTCCTGCCGCAATACCATACCTTCCAACAACCTTTGCAGACCTTCATCTCGTGAGGAGCGTGTATCCTAATCGGTTCCCACGGCTCTTCTGGAGTTTGCAACTGTGATCGAGTGTACGTCGAAAACACAAAGGCACACAGACAATCTTCCCAATGACATTTCATCGACCACGCACTTTGAAACTGCGCGGCGAGCAGGGCACAGCCAACAGCAAACTCTTCCATACCAGTGTGTACGAAGGATCGAGGGGGTTTACCTGCAAGCTCTGGGACATATTTGACCAGTATTTCGTGCCAAAGGTGGATGGCACACTCTAGGCCTGAAACGTCTGGGCTTTCTTGGGGATATCCTGGCAGTTCTCGAGCGCGTAGATGAGGTAGAGTGTATAACGTTTGCAATGCAGGTATGGCAGCCCGTGTCAAGTAGTGACGAATGACACTCTGGTTTAAGAACGACGGTGGATTCTCCTCCGAGTAATAGACGAAACGAGAAAGTAGTGCGCTCACGTGCGCTATGACAGTAATCAACGGGTCTTTTTCCTAATCGGATAAACTGGATGGATGTCACTCACACCTCAAATGATAATTCTCTGTTCTTTGTGCGAGAGGATGAATTCTGGCCATGATAGCCAACAACCTAAGGAGGTCTGCCGACATTAGGCCTTCTGGAATACCATCAATGTCCTCCCTCTCGAAAGCACGGCTTATGAGTATGCTACCAATATCCATCGTTAGATTGAGAATTGAACGTATATTTTTGAAACTCACTGGATGCTATGTAGCGCTTCTTGAAAGATCTGAACAGCTATACTGTTCTCCTCGAAATCCGACGAGCCCAAGCATAGCTGCCTCTGACACGCAGATATGATACCGCTCAGCAAAGCACAGGTTCGAGGGTTGACACCGATTATCCGTCCCCACTGCAAGTCGAGTACTAATACGACCTGTGTAAGGGATGTGACCACTCCAAGTAGTCGTTGATCAATGTAATATTCTTCGAGTAAAAGTAAAAGTGTTTTATCGAGGAAGGCGCGATAGAATGCTTCTGAATCCAGGGCGCTTTGAATGATTGGGTCCATCATCTCTGACTCTGGAGCCGACCTTATAAGGCCGCTAAGACGAGAAAAGATGTGGGGGAGTGGATCCATGGCCCGCGTCCAAGCACGGAGGACAAGTGAGCTAAATAAGATGTGGTTCTTCAACAGAAATGCTTCCCCAGAGCTAGGGAGCAGTTAGTATCATTTGTGAATAAACCAATATCGAAAACTAACCGTGTAAGTCCAAGGTGTTCGATGTAGGTCACTATGAATGTCTCCAAGGACGTGGCAATCTTGGCATCAAGGCGACTGTCACGAACAGTTTCGGAATGTGGGATATTTAACAGTTCATCCCTTGAATCATGAATAAGCAGAAGAACGGACCACCCTTCCGAGAGAAACGTTCGGAAATAAGGTTCCCGGGCCTCAACAGTTGGGAAATGAGAAGCACATTGACGGGTACAGCTCAAGATCAGGGCTATTAGCTCAATCTCAGAAGGCGAAGATGCGTCAGAAGGGTAAGAAAATCGATAAAATACGACTCGAGGACTCACTTTTTCATGAGTTGGTATCTCTAATGGGTTCGCGCGCCACTCCATTAGTCGACCGATAGCAACGTCCAGGAGAGCAGAAGTAAGATCGATGGTTTTGAAAACGCTCCACGGAAGTTCTCTCTCGGCATTGGGACTGTCATAGATTTCGATAGCATGCAGTAAATCGCATAATTTTGGGTCCTTCTCCTCTTCCATGAAACGGAGAACTTCGACTACATGGTGAGGAGTCCGCCTGATCAGGTTATGAATATCATGATCCGTCTTCAGAGATTTCCAGATATGGCGGGCTGTTTGCGGTTTGCTGGCTGTTTTCCTGTGTAAATGTAAGCTGTGAGCGACCAGAGTCAAGCGTACCACGTCTAAATTAACTCACTTCATTGACGACATATGTATCTAAAACATCGACAGGATCGTTAGTACTAAGTGGCACTGGTAGATGCGGACGCGGTCGTTTCTGAGTGGCCACAAAACTCTCACGATCACAGGTGTACTAGTCGAGAAAGAAACTACCTCCCCTTAATGATACAGTATCAATACTACTGCCATCCGGTATGAGAATATTGACTATCTGGCTTTGAGCCTCGAAGTATGGCAACATCACGTTTGATGATGCATACTTGTTCAAGTTCAGGTAGGTCTCGTCTTTCTCTGGAGAACACGCGCAGAGTCCCTTACTCGTGCTCAACGTGAATATCCAAGTAAAATAGCATACAGAGGCCAAGGATACTCAGCCAAGACAGATTGAGTGGAAGATTCCCGTCGTCGAAAGGTCCGATAACCCAACAAAGAGCGATACCAGCTTGGAAACTAAGAGACAAGATGAGCTTCTACCTTGAGACGAGAGGTTTGCGTGTAGGATTCAAGGTCAAAGCTAACAATGTTGTGAAGGAAGAGGATCTAAATGTCGAATATCAAATTCGCGGTCAAGACCATTCAAACCAAAAGCGCCCGTCCCTAACAACGGATTTAAAGGCCATTGCGAGATCCCAAAGGGTACATCCTTTTTCTTCTCTTGTGCTCTTGAAGAATAGAAAGATGGGTTTGGATGGTGTTTATATCTAGGAGAGCAACAAGTGTATTGCCCAAATAAGTTCAACCGGGTGGAAGCATACTTGGTAGGATGCCGCCAGGGCCTCCGAAGTTTGAAGCCGAAACTCAATGCTATATTACATAGAATCTATCAAATCGAACATGGAAATCAAGAACCAACCCCTCGTATATCCGCACAGGAGAAAAATATTTACCGAGACATTAGGAACGATCACTAGCAGGAACACAAAGTTTCGATATCGAAACCGGAGGAAATGCGACTCGGAACACCAAACAACTCTCAGTCCCCGCTAACAGAGGTGAACATCTGACCATTCGCGCACATGAATCCAACCCAATGAGGAATGACGTCAAACTTGCAACTACACCCGGCGGAGATGTATGATCAATTAAATATCAATACATACCCCTCTACGCACATGGCCCACTCTTCCTCGGGGAACAAGCACTAACCTTTTCGCACAACTCTACCCATGACGTGTTCCCCGACGTCATCCATCTCGACCTCTCTCGACAACCCGTCTCGAAGTTCATTGAAAACACACCAAACACATAATACTCCGATTCTCACACCCGTGGCCAAAACCCCTGACAAGATACCCACTCGCTATAATGAAATACAAGGGGTGACGGAGACCCGCGGGTGTAAAAACCAATTTAAGCCCTAGGCTGCTCGAGAAGCGTGATTGAAAACTGACGTCGAGGAACAAGTAAGGAAAGTCACTGTACCATGTTTTGGTTCTAGGAACCGTTTGACGATATTTGTCGCTGCTTGGCAAACACATTGTTCCTGAGACCAAAACGAGGCACTCCAACGAACGAGTGTGTACCTAGTTTAGCACAGGATACCATCCGCTCATCTAATCGCCCAAAACGCACGGTGAGATTCTCGCGCCGGACGTCTATTCCTCGACCCGTCACACGAAAACCAAAAACTGCGGCTCAGAAAATGCTTGGGGTATTATTAATACTGAGCGGTATTACAACAGAGTACGTATCAAGTAGAGTACAAATTTGAAAAAAAGGGGGCGAGCAAAGCAGAACAACATATGAAACAAAAAGGAAAGCGTTTCTACTACAAAGTACCAGGTACCGAAAACCTTGTATGCGAGACGGACGAAGGTAATTACAGGGGATATGTACAACGAAAGGAAGGGATTATTCGAGTTCGAGGTGAGATGGGAAATGAAATAACGATTGACGGCGATTAACCTCCCCCATAAGGTATAAATAGAAAAAACAAGAATAGAGACGACCCACACAAGACCCGAAGAAGAAAAATAGTAACGATTTTGGTTAGGCCCTCATACCAACGACAGTGGGGAATCGAACTTGATCGTCCCCTCCTGGACTGCCTGCAGCTGACCGTCTACCAGATAATGAGCCGCCACCACCGCTGCCTGGACTCCCTGCGGATGCCGTTGAAGATGGTGATCCAACATCAGAGAGGACGGGCGAGGCAGCGGATAAGGATTGTGATGATGGCTGCGTTCGTCCGTACGACGATTGTGCTGGATAGCGTCCGACTGGGGGTGAAGAGGGAGGGGTTCCATAGTATACGGGGTTACCTCTGCTATAATGGTTGTAGGCGTGTTGTGCGAAATGGGGCTGGGGTTGTTGCTGTGAGGATGAAAAGCCCCATGAAATTGACGAAGATATTCCTCTTCCGAATTCCGACGTTCGCGCTGCTGTTGCTGTTGCTGCTGCTGATGCTGCTGTTCCTCTTGGCGGAGTATGCGTTCTTGCTGGAGACGCATTTGCTCCTGCTGCTGCATGCGGAGCTCTTGCGAGTAGAGATGGGCTCGGGAGGCGGCGGTCTGGGGAGGAGGAGCGTGAGAGGTAGGAGTGGGAGGAAGCTGGGGAGTTGCCCTGTGCTGTTGCTGCTGCTGGTGGAGTTGCGCGATCGACGAGTGCGAGTTGAGAGGCTGACGTGACGAGTCCTGACGAAGTTGTTGGGCGAGAGGTTGCTGTTGCTGCTGCTGTTGAAAACGATACAAATGCTCGAGCTGGTGCTGGATCTGGATCGCGTTCGTCTGCGTCGTCGCTGATGTCTGGGCTTGGGCTGCTGTTGCAGAGTTCCATGACGGAGAGGCGTCGAGATTGGGGGCGAGATTCTGAGCCGTATTCGTATATACCGCTTGTACCTGGCCGCCTGCTGCTGCTGCTGCTAATTGGGCGAACATCGGATCGTGCAGGATGTCTTGAGTTGTCATCGTCGTCTGATCCCGAGTATGGTCGTTTGCGTGGGTTGGGGAGGGCGTTGTCGGCGAGTGACGTTGTTGCTGCTGCTGTTGGTGCGTGGAAGGAAAAGGGTGATTCATAGTTGTTTGGAGATGTGGGTTCGTCTCCTGGATCGAGAGATCGGTATACTGGTTCTGGTGGTGGATAGGAACGTCCAGAGAGGAAGGATAGGGATAGTTCTGGGCGATGGTCTCTTGCTGCCAGTAGGGGCCCAGGTCCTGAAGAGAAAGCATGGGTTGCCGAGTAGAAGAAGGAAGCGGGAGCGGTGCCTGGGCGTGTTGCGGTGGATGGTCGTCTACCATATGAGGGGGTGGGTAGGGGTAGTATGTGTGAGGATGTGAGCGGTGTAGCCTTTCCGAGTTGCTCAAGCGGGAGGCGGAGCGAGGGATATTGTGTTGTTGTTGATTGGTGCGGGAAAGCGAGGGCTGGAGGGAGGGATGCGGGGACGATGGAAGCGATGGGTGGGAGGGATCTGTCTGTTGTTGCGGATGGTGGACGAGGGCGAGAGGCAGATGATCCTGGGCGAGTAGCTGCGGGGGAAGCGTCTGAGATGTCGGGGAGACTGAAGTTGAATGGGGTGGAGGAGGGGACGAGAAAGGACTGGCCGGGGAATTGCTTGTGGGTGTTTGTTGTAGCCGAGTTGTTTGCGGTTGAGGGGGCACGAAAGGACTGGATGGGGTCACGAAAGGAATGCCGGGTGGAATCGCGCGTGCGATCCCACTGTGAGTGGTACATGACCCCGTCCTCGTAGCCCGTGCTGGTCCCCGGCCGCGGATGGATCGTCGACATCAGCGTGTCTCCTCCTGCTTGATTGTCATTGACGGCATCGTCCCGTCCAGCGCCGCCGACGCGTTTGCATTCGCGGCGACGGCAGAGGCAGAAGACGCGGCGGCCCCTCGTTTTCCGCGGGCCTGGCCGCCCTTGCTGGCGGCGGACATGGAGGCATGGAGGGAGGTGAGGTCCTGCATCATGCGCTCGTTCTGCTCCTGCTTGTCGGCGTGGACCGTCTGTGCATGCTGGCGGAGGTTGTCGAGGCGAGAGAATTGTTTGCCGCAATGACAGGTAAAGGGCCGCTCCCCGGTGTGCTTCCTGTTCAACTCGTTCAGTGTCACCCAGACCACAGAAAGCAAAAGAAAACGTGCCTGATGTGCCTGGCAAGATGTTCGCTCCTGCTGAAGACCATCCTACAGTCGCCGTAGCCCCTGCACTGGAACGTCTTGGCGGGCGCAGGACGGTATCGTCTGTTGGCAGCGGTCGCGGGCGTCGTCGCTGTCGTCGACGTGGACGAGGGCGGAGGCATGGTAGCGACGGCAGCCATCTCAGGGGAAGAGTCGATGTTGTCCATTGAGGGCGATAGGAGAGAGAGGGGGGAGACTAAAAGGGAGCGAGGTGCCTGACTGACACTCCCTCTCTGTCACCCCGACAATTAAGGTACTGGCGGACTTTGAACCTTACCACTCTTCCGGATCATCAGGCACAGAATGCCACCATCACAGGCGCTCGCATGGCCTCTCTCCCATCTCTCTCTTTCTCTCCTTCCAGATTAATTGCAGCCTGACACTCTCCCCGGCCCCGACATCCAACCCCCTCGACACCCCCTTACTCTCCCAACAACTCCTTCATTTATCCCCCATTCGGAAACATGCATCCTTCGTCAAATACCCTCCCTTGACATCTCATCCCACTCCAGACCCTGCTCAGCCTCCTCGGTCTTCCCATCTTCCGGAGCTAATGCCCGACACATCTCTCTCGATCACCGTACACAACTTGTCACCTCTCCTCGCTCCCAATCACACCTCTAAGCCCGCTCTTCATTTCCCCATAGTCTAATCTGTAATCTACTGCGGCAACTCGTACTCGAATATTTCCATAGCCTCGCTTAGATTTCTCTCTTCGTTTCATCTATCTCTTGCACAGTACGACGATCGACACCCATTCGTAAATCAGGTACGTACCTTGTTCCTCCCGTGAAGCTGGCGCAAATCACGAACCACCGAATCACCACATCCTCGACCGCCCGCTAGGGTCCATCATGATATCCCCACTCTATTCGACAAAACAACAGCTTCTCATGAGCTACCGACTCACTGCGGATCCGACACTTAGAGTTGAGTACGCAGTCGTTTCAAGAGGTAATCGAACATGATAAAAACTCCATATTCGATCCATCACAATCATCAATCTCAACGTTCAGTATGGCCCGTATGCTGCATCATCATCACCGCGTAATATACGCATCGTCATTTATTCACGGCTCTCGTCCTCCGTCTCTCTCATTAGACCTACTCTCCTTACACCATAATATACGTGTCATCGACCCCGTTTCAATCGATATTGCCCTCTATCCTGGGCGCCGTCCTATCCAGAGTGAGACCGAAAACGAAATGTCTAAACATCGACAGCTATATTCGCTTGAAACATCCCTTCCGCCCTCATCCGATCATTCAAAACCGCAAAACCGCGCATGAGCATTGGCAAAAAAGAAACACACATCCGCAATTACAAATTCAACAGCCTCCGTGCGCCTTCCCTTTCCAATCCGATTTTCCAATTTTCCCAAGGGCCTGGCGAGAGATCTCTCTCCTATCCGCCATTTTCCAGATCACAACCAACATATACCAAATTCCTTGCGACTCCACTTCCGATGAACGTAAAAACAGAAAAACTAAAAACACACCCTCAAACACATCATCAACACTCCCCTCGACGTATTCTCTTCCCATAATCCCATCACTACCCTAACACCCCGTCCCGTCCCAAAGTCAACCACACAACCCGTCACTCTAATCTCCAATCTCCAACCGCAACTCAATCCCCCCAGGCGACACCAAAAAGAAGCACTCTGCTCGCTCGCTCGCTCGGGCTCCTGGCACACAGATCATGCACATGCCTCAAACGCAGGTAAATCCGAACACCCGGTCTCTCCACCTCACCCAGCCGGCGGTTAACTCCAAGCGGCTGCACTGTTCGTCCCTGAGTGGCTGTGTCCCTTATCCTTCCTCTCAGAACGTTCCACTGCTCTCTCTGACGGTTGTGGGCAAAAACCCAATGCCAGAACTTGACTGGACTGATGCCAATTATCCCCGCACCCGCTCAGATCGAGACTCTCTTGTTCTTCCGAGCTGTGTGCTGGCAATCCCTGGTTCGTCGCAGCCGCAGTGAGTGAGTATCCGTTAATGAGATACGTTGCTTAAACGTGCACTGAATGCGTATTCACTCGGCTTTTGTTTCATCTTTGGGAATCCCTCTGGCGCAATATCAATCGGGGGTGCAGACGGGGTGGACAAGAAAGTTCCATTCTCGGCACCCCACTCAAACCAAATCATCCAATCATCACCAAAACGTCACCGCGTCATCACCCTCTAAACACCGTCTCGTAAACCACCTTTTCAACCCCTCCCCACTTTCAAAGCAGTGTCATCGGTCACGATGATATTGTACTTAATGATAATGATGATGGAGGGGAGGGGAGGGTATGACGCTAGCATAAACCCATCACACGTCCCCACCGAACAAATCTCCCTATATGTAGCAAGCTCCCAAATATGTATCAAGACCCACCCCGCGCGCGCACCGAGAGAGATTGCAGTCCCATTTTATTCCGGGAACGATCCACCGAGAATTTCTGATCCACACATTGACACTGATTATTGGAAACTTTCGGAGCCTCTCTCTCTCCTCGCACACGGACCTCTCGCTCCCATTCGCCAAGTCCCCTCTCCTGGGTGATGGAGGGGTCCATCCGTCTATCCAATGACTGCCCTCAGAGTCTTGTCTTTACGGCCGCTGACGCTGATGATGTGTACGTACGTACAATGTCCCTCCTTCCGAAAAGACCTTTCCATCCCCGAGCTATTTCAAGAAAAGCCCTCGCGTACAAAGTACGCACCGATATATATACCGGATCCCCTTTCATAACAAAAATCAGGTACGCAGCCGCAAGCTACTTTCAAATAGCCAACAGCTTCTACCCGACCTCCATATAAGTCACTCTCGTTTGTCCTCCCCCAACAACAGCAAAAAAAAACCGAACGAACCCTCGGAAATACCCTCCATGACACAAGACCCCAAGACACACACGGACCATATGCCCACTTTCCATATATTCCTCTTCCGTCACCCTGCTGACATCCCAACCTTGCTTCCAGTCACAATCCCACCTATGTAATGTAACGTATGTTGTAATCGTAATCTCAATAACCCGGCTCTCACTCAATCAATATAATCATTAAATGTCATTTCCCTCTGTTCGATCGCCTCTCCCTTCCCCATCCTTTCCCCACGCGGCCCGTCCTCAACAAAGCTGCAAAACCCCATCTTGGAGCATGGCCTCCTCAGGCACATCCATTCAACCTATCTTCGATCCCCTTTCCCGTAATCTCAACCCATAACACAATCTATATCTCAATATCTCATGCTAAAACCCACCAAAATCCCATCCATACGCATCTTCATTGGTCGAGATAGGTTACATACAGATCCGTCTCCTCGACACCGCTATTTCCTTCCTCCCGTCCCTTCAAATAGCTTCATCCCTTACTCCGTCCCTTTATGCCTTTATGCCTTTATGCCTAAACGACACCACTCTATCATAATCATACTTATTTTATACGAGTCTAAATCCCTGGCTCTCGGTCATATCGGTTGAACTGTCCCATTCGACGGGTGAATCAAAACCCCCACCTGGCGCACTGCGCCCGTCCGTTCGAGTCGGATAACTCGTTCATTTTTTCCTCCGTTGAACGTGCTCAGACTCTCAGATTTCGATTTCAGACACATGGCATCTACTCCACACCTCCACTCTAAAAAAAGGAACGGAGTGACACCGAGGATGTCATTGTATATTGTTTATTCAGGACATAGACAGCTGTTAAGCCGGCCGTCGGTTTTTGTGGTTGTCTCGACCCATCTGATGCTCGAATAAAAAGGTCGAGATAAAGTAAGGTTTACTGGGTTTATTTATCCAGATTTATCCCCGCCCATTAGCTCTCTCTCTCAAAGCCCAGACTGAGCCCAGTCTCGAAAATAACGTGCAAAGCTGACCAGCACCTTGCGAAAAACACGGAGGTGTGCTCTAGTACTCAAACGTTCCTCAGCATTCAGCATTCCAGAGAGAGAGATTTGTCCCAAATTGTCTGAGAACCTTCTCCATACCACGAAAAAAAAGATCCATCGAATCTTTCTTGAAACATCAAAAGCAAACATGCGACCGAGTCACTAGACCGCGACTCGCATAGTAAAACTCGATTTTCTATTCACCGATCCTCCCGACGGTCCGGTCCGGTTACTTTACGAAACCGTGCCTGCCGGTATATCGTAAGCCCCTACGCGTCGAGCTTCACGGGAGTCCCAGCCGTGCACCATGATATCGCCTTGAAGTAACGTACAAACGGTATTGCAATAGATTCCATCTGGGTAAGGGTCCGAGAAGAAGAGAGGACAAGCAACAAGTGTGTATTCGTGGGCAAAAGCCGGAAATGAACAGAGAGAGGGGAAACCCACGGTCAGTCGATCGTCTGAACCTTACTGAATAGGGTCCGTCCCTCGCCCACACTCCCCATTCCATATCCTGTCAAAGCCCGCCAAAGCCATCGATCCATGCCCTAACTCCCAATTCAGACCAACAAGCAGAAGCAAATCCATCAAGTCAAACAATCTCACACAACATCTCTCTGTCGCCGTTCAATCGGACATCCCCCGAGTCTCCAACAAGAGCATCAGCTTTTGCAAGAAATGTCAATCATCTATCGAGAATAGATACAGCACTTGACATCGCAGTGTCCCACCAATGCCAGAACCCCGCAAGTCGGGAAAGATTCCTTCTCCAAGATGGAAGTTGACATGAACAAGGGGGATTCTCAAATCGTCCGTTCCTGATCGGCCCTCGCGAGTCTGCCTCAGATTCTCGCAAGCTCCTGTGCCAGCGGATTTTGCGTTGGTACCTGCATTTACGCTCGACGCGGCCTCGATCGTGATCAGAGTAACCGATGCCTCCGATGGTACCTCACTAGCAGTCGAAAACGTGGCTACGATGCTAATACAACGAATACAAGCAACCTGCTTTCAATTTCTCTCACCCGCCTCGAGTCCTTAGCACAAGGCTTTTTTTTGGTAATCCCTTGTATTGTGTGATTGTAATGCGGCTTACTCATGCGGTGATAATATGGGACAGATTGGCTCTCTTTTTCGAAAAACGTTCCACCATACACAAACACGCACACGTCGACTTTTTGACTAGAGTCTACCTCGAACGAGCGGTGACATCCCTACATACGCGCGTGATAGATGAAAGAAAACTGCTATCTCGACATCCTTCCGTCCACTTGTTCACTTTTCCACCCGCGCCCCGTCAGGCTGGGAGCCCTCTTCCAAAACGAGCTCCCGAGTGCATCCCACCATCACGTCTTGCAGCGAATGCCATGATCTTTTCGTCAGATGGACATGTCTGGATCTGTCCATTCGGGATATCCTTGGGCCTAACTTACCCATGATCCGCAGATAGAATACCTAAATGCCAGAGGGGCAGCTATACAATGTCATTTCCTTTCCTGTCAAAAGATAGGTGTTGACCCAAAGCCAATCCTTGCAGGTGAAAACGTCCAGGTACAGGGACGCCAAATAGGCAAGTAATCTACCTTCATGCTTACTCTTGTACTTTACCGCCTAACGACATTCCTGAAACCACGGATCTCTTATTCAGCGCGCCAAATTACACTCTAGATGCGACTGTGCCCGCGTTCATGATGCGTTGTAGACCGAAATGGCTATATACATTCAAACCTTTCATTTCGATCTTTAGGCTTCCTCTCTCTTGCCGGCTGTCGCAGTAGGCGGCCACATCTGCTGACAACTCCTGCCGATGATCAGCTTAACCTACGAGGACCGTCGGGGAGCACTCTAGAATTGTACCGATGTAAGTGCTATTCATAGCTTCCTGCCGTCCACTGGCCAACTTGTGTGTGTATGGTGTGGTTTTTTTTGGTCGTCCAACCTCCCTTTTGCTGCCGTCCGCCTGGATTCCGGGAGACACACGGCCAGCTCTCGTAAGGCGCACCCATGGGCCATGCGTCTCAAGTTTCTGTTTATATTTGCACATCAACTGCGAAATGAAAATCGGAGAAATGGGTTTCATATCGCTCATTTTTCCACGACGAGGAGTGTGTGGCCATACGGTATGGTGAGACCGCAATTTGTCCAAGCTGGTGTTCCTTTCAGGACATAAAAAGCAACCATGGGATGTGTCAGCATGTCCGACTGAAAGTTTGCATACGCCTGTGAACTTTGATTTCCCGGCGTCTTGCGTGTCGAAGGAGGGAAGGTCGAACGAAAAAGAACTGCTTCTCTTCGTGAACTGAACTAGAGTCCAGAGTGCTACCACGCGCATGGTGGTATACGCCGGAGCACACCGCAATCTGGTTCCTTATGGTGGACCCAAACGGAAGCGAGAAGAAGAATACATGTAAGAGAAGATCGTCTTTCAACGTGTACCTGCTCTGCATCGAGAATTCCAAAGGGAAGTGTCCCTTCTGGTCATGAAAAGAACCCAAGCTGATAGAAATCGAAGGTGAAGCTGCTGAACAGCATCCCGGGCCTCGCAGTGTACCGACAAATACAGTAACCTTCTTTCCTTTCCAGGACATTCAGAAACACCACCATTGGCTCCACTCATAGATTCCGGTGGGAGGTTTTCGCATTTCCAATACCATCTCCGTGGACTTTTACTGTTGGAGCGGCCGCGGGCTGACTTGGACTCAGCGGGACTCTACGCCTAACCTCGCTAAACCGCAACCAAACAATCAGAAGGTTGACGAATCACGATGGAGTCGAACACAGACGATGGCGGTTATGATCTTCTCGGCAAAGATCAGTGCTACTCCAAATAAACGTGGTCCCTGGGCCGCACTTGAGCCTATTCTCTTTCTTATCTGTTATTGCGATAGCGGGCTTGATCAGATTGTACGTGAGTTGCCGCAGGTAATAGAGCACATTTCCAACATTCATGCGCCAAGAAGTTTATTTTGATATACAGTGTCCCCTCGCAGGAATTGGTTTCAGCTACAACAGAGTCTGGACATGGAGTACGGCCAGGCCTACAGAGCATCTCGTGCAAGACCCGGATGGAGTAAGAACGATAATGCAAGAATCGATAGTCTATTTGACAAAGCCATGTCAGAGCAGACAGACCAGGATATAAGAGTCGGAGGCCGAGAGTGACAGTAAGCTATGAGCAAGTGCGAGGCTCGCACGAGATTCGAGCTCAAAACATAGACTACTTACGCATTGACGGACGGGGAGAGGATGAAACGTCTGAAAACGTCCGCAAGAGGCTGTGAAACGGCCAGGTCTGGGCCGGCGGCATTTTCGGAGAGATCCAGCGAAGCAATATATCAGTAAAGGGGCCGATGCATCTGTCAAATCGCATCGCAGGAAGAGTGATCCGGATATTTAAACCCCGAGCAAAGGGCTGGAGCGCGCGAAGTGATCTGTCAGATTAGGACAGCGTTCGACTCCAACCTCGGGTGCTTTACCTTCCTCTATTTGGTTCTTTTTGTTTGTACAAGGTTCGAGGTCGCTGCTCTAGGCTTGGGCCTCAATGCTCATCGCGCTGGCCTCTGCCAACGCAGTCCTATGGCGGAGGCTGGGAAGGGGCGATAGAGCCTTGAAAATCGGCATAAAGTCACGGATGCGAAAGAATCGGATTGTAGACAATACACTGTGCTTCTGGAATAAATATCCTTCGTTGGCAACATTTTGACGTGAGTGTCAAGGTCCTACAGTCTGCCAGGGATGCAACAAGCCCGACAGTGATGGACTCGGGTCATAGTTGAAGACGAGGAGATAGAGGTGGAGGCGTGATGAGGTGTATTGTTAGAGGATTACAGGATAAGCTCGAGGGATCCGATACCTACGTCGAACGCGATCAATACTGTCGTCACTTACGGAGTAAAAAGGGGCCTAAGCAATTCGTCGACCGCAGACGGCTTCCGCCACAAACTCTAGACGTTCCCTTCGATATCATGTCCCGCCGACATAAATGAAAATCGTCGCTTTAGATAGCACACTATTCCTAGAGCAGATGTAATTCAGGCGGTGAGTAATATCAAAGTGAGATAGCGACATACTCAGATGACCTGCGACATGTCAGAGAAGAACATGAGCCGTTAGAAGAGCGACATTCAACAGGTAAATCGGATCCATGTCTTGGGTAGGGCGGTGGGAGAGAGCGTAAAACATGCCTTGTCCTGCTGGGATCAGCACATGTTGACCGATATATCTTTACCCTTCATCCGTAATCGCTTGGGTAGGATAAGCCACGGTGGATGTAAAGTTAGGTACTGATGGGAGATTCCGAGTCTTTTAGGCGGTGTTTCATGTTCGCCTCCCACCGAGAATTGCCTGCAGTTGTCCAAATAAATTCAAGCGCGATTGGCGGTGGCCGTTGGGGAACTTCCGCGGTGTACATCGATGAGATAGCGCACACTCTTGGACAGCGTAGCGTCTTGTCTCCATCACATGTCGAGACTCGGCGAGGCATTCATTTGTCTACATTTGTCTTCCTTGTACCTCCGGCTTACTCTTTGTCTTCCATAGGGTCACCGCAACATGCATGGCGTGGGTGCAAAGCCAAATACTGGGGGACCAACGAGGCTATAGAAGCATAGGGAATCAGAAATAGCGTCAGTGATCATGATGAGTGCCTTGATATACGCCTTGTTTTGACCACGTCAACGTAGAAAATACGGCGAGGAAACTTACCATACTCTTTCTGGAGAAAGGACCCTTGACGTCCGACCTCGTAATTGGCAGCATGACTCGCTCGAATGTCGGTAGCCGGAGTTTATGTGAAGGTTTATTGGACATAGGTTACCGTCATGCCGCACGAATGAAAGACAGGCGTGGATTCCCGGAGACAGCTCTAGCACACGAGGTCGAGTACGCAATCCCACCGGAACTAAAAAGTAGCAGACCATTCAATAGCATAACCTTCGTCCTCGTAAGCAATATACGATTTGCTTCAACTCTCGTCATTCTTCTGAAAAGAACGACTTAGCAAGAAGAGGGCCCCGGAATCCGAGGCTATTCTACGGGGGACGGACATGTTGTATCTTTGAGAACAACGTGGATCAACCAACGTGTGAGTACCCATCTCTATGATGCGGATGGACGGAGCCATAACTCACCAGCAGTAGTCCCCGTTAATTGAACCTACCAGTCCTCCACGGTGGGTCTTCCTTCTCAATGCTTCTATCTGAAGAAGATTTGCCAGAAACGAAGATCGAATGGCCGACTTACTAGAAGCCTAAACGCGGTGCAATGGCTGTAAAAGATATTCTAAGTCACGCACTGCCACGGACCCACTTCTGTGGAGTAGAAGGAGGAGTTCAGTATATTCTTCAACAGTTTCACTATGTTGTAAACCTTGATTGCCAACTGCGAGACCACGGACTCACCAGCTCCACAACCCTATCGCTGAACGTGGAGTGTAGGACTTCTGGAGAAGCTCCAAACTAGACAATTTACAAAAGTAAGCTCATATCACTTCAAGGATGTTTGAAATCCAGACTGACCAGCGGATAGTTTCGAGTTTGCAGATAGAAACCATGTTCAAACTACCATCGAGGACGGTGTAATATTGCATGCATATTGGATTGGACCCACCTACGGAGCTCTAGGATCAGGTGGTCCTTTCAGAGTCATCGTACGCTTGAAGAGTCCTAGCAAAGCACCATCTAAATCGTTTTGGATCGCTAGTACCTCTAACAACACAATCCTGGGCGTCTTGAGAGAAGCATTGGAGTTGAAAATAGGAGCGTCGTTACTCGTGGCAACGCTCGTATATACACCCGCGAAGCTCCTGCGCTTGAGGTGAGTGTACATCAGCTCCAATTGAATCATATCGGGATGAACCTACTGAATTCGAAGACTTCCGTCTTATACTCGAAGTTTTTGACGATGAAGATCATCGGCTGAGCGCATTTATACCACAGGCAACTTGAGAGAGGTTGTGTAGGGTGTTGGCAGTACTGTGATTATCTGGCCTTTAGCAATCGTTTAGAACATTTGAATACCACATTTCCCATACGAACGAAAGTTTGGTATGTTGCGATTTGATTGTTTCAATTGATGACAATCCGCGTAGCTGAAGCGAACCGGTTTGCTTTGTAAGCGAATTAAAAGAACCGCTTTCTACACGAACAACTCAGGGTCAACTTTCTCACTACTTCTCTAGCTATGGCAACACTGACATTACATTGCGACTTTGGACTTGAACTTCGATATTTAGGTATAGCTTGAATGCCTCTAGTGACAATACCCAAGGCTCCTGCATGTGCCGTCTGAACTAATCGGGACTAATATACGATGTCTCACCACTCGGACTCGATGTATCCGAGGTTTTGATTTTTTGATTTATATATCATTTCTCGGCCGTGGTCGGTGCATCTTAGCACATCGCCCACCCTATTTGCTGGTACCTGTATCATTCTCGCGCCTTCAATATGCAACATGCGCTGAGCTCCCATCGCTTCTGGCCTCTCTTTCAGTTACTCTCACAGCGCGAGCCCTCCTTTCGCTGGTCTGTTGACTTCAACTCTGGTCTATTTATTGGTATCTCTACTCGTCACGCTCCTTCAACTATTCATTCATTGCGTTTTTGTCGATGCCATTTGAGCACCATTCGTAATCCCCACCGACTGACTTTGTCCAATCATGAACTTCACTATCGACGATACTTCTCCTCAACTAATTTATTCCACTGGAGGATGGGGTGTACAGTCACCATCCGACGCTCAGAAGGCTCAATTCTTCCAAGGAACATACCATGCGGCTCAAGCAGACGGTGCTAGTATGAATATGACCCTCTCAGGATCAGCCGTATACCTTTATGGCTCAAGAGGTCCTGACCATGTCGGTATCTTTGTGCTTCTTGACTGGGAGAATAAACTGACCGTATATGCAGGGAAACTACAGCGTCCAGTTTGACGGCTCAATTGCATTCTTCTCCGCCTATGCCGATAAGACGCAGTATCAGCAATTACTGTTTTCCCATACATTCGATCCCTCTTCCAAGTCCCCACATTTCATATCGCTCACTGCGCATCTGAGTGGTGCTGGTGTACGTGGCGACTGGCTTGATTTTGATTTTGCTACCATTGCAGCAGACAGGTAGGTGGTCTCGTTTTGCTATTGACGTCATTTTCCTGACTGTCCTTCCCCAGTTCTTCCCCGAGTACAACAAGTGCCCCAGTCGTCACAAAAAGACCGCCTTGGCAATCTGAGTAAGTCCGCAGGAGACACCCAATTCATGATATCGTTTAGAGTTCTGATGTCACAACATGGAGTTCAGGTCCCAACAAGTGTCTTCGCCTATCGTGTCACCGACATCAAGTTCCGCTCCTATTTCTGGTGCCGCATCTTCAGGGTGAGATTCAAGTATTCTGATATACCTGTCCATTTTCTCATAACATCTACTTAGATCAAGATCGTCAAAAACAGCCACCATCCTCGCCGCCCTCTTTGGTACTATTATTGGTCTGATGCTCCTCGCCGGTCTTGTCTACTACCTTCTACGGAGAGTACACCAGAAACACCGTGCCAAGGAACACTCATTCCGATATGGCCAATCACACCCTGGATCTAAACCGGGCACCATTGTATCTGATCTGAGAACTCCAAGCTCCCGCTGGGCTCCTTTCAGCAATCCTAGTCAATACATAATGAGCCGTACATCACCTTCGACTGTAGCACTGACGTCTCCGTCTACTGGAGGCTTTGGTCCTGTCACGGCAAGCTCTACTGCGGATAATATGTCTGGCAAGGAAAGCCTTGCGACCTCCGGGGCCCATTCACAACCTACGCCGTCGACTTCTTTCGCTTTTCTTTCGACGGCACCTATTTCCTTTTCAATGAAGAAGGACAAGGGGGATGCTGATTCGTTGAAAACGGATTTTCTACAGGTCTAGCGTGTATTTATACCATATACTCATCTCGCTCCATATGTAAGCGAGTATACCGCGTTATTATTGAATCGGCTTGTGCATTGGCATATTTATCCTACGGTGGGTTGTTTATTTTTCTTAAGGTTTCGAATTACCTCTTTCTATCAACACGTGTTGTGTGAGAAGCATCCATTCGACTTGTATAAGTATAGTGGGCTAAGCATGTTTCCAATCGATCTTCACGATCCCAAGCTTCATCGACATTGACCATAACCTCAAGATGGGGGAACCTGATGCATACAAGATTGACGAGGAGTTCTATTTTGATATCGTGTACTTGCTCGTATGTTCTATCTCTGGGACTATCTCATAGCCCTATCTATGACGTCAATGTCTACAGGTCGAGGGGTACCTATACAAACTACCCAAGAGAACATTGATTGATAACTCAGAGACGTTTAGGGACATGTTCTCTGTCCCTCAATCCGACGCGGTTCCAGCTGAAGGATCGTCCAAAGATCTTCCTATTCGACTCGACCAGATTGAACGAGTTGATTTTGTGCCATTTCTCAAAATCCTCTTCCCGCTGTAAATATCTATTTTCTTAATTGTTCAGGGTTCCTATCACAAATTTAAATTCTTAACTTATACACAGACGACAAGCTCATGGACTACGGCGAGCCTCCGAATGGATTTCGGTTCTGAAACTTGCTTCTCTTTGGATGTGCGATGGCGTTCGCGAAGAAGCGATTGCAGTACTCAAAGAACATTATGCAAAGGATCATATTCGCTCCCTAGAGATCAGCATGAAGTTCGATGTCAAGGAATGGATGTTATCTTCACTCGGGTCCCTTGCTATTCGTGAAGAACCTATCGAAGCCGCAGATGCAGAGGTGGTTGGCATAGAATGTGCGTTGAGGATATGCAAGTTACGGGAGAAGGGAATGACGGATATGATTCGTGGTACAACGTTTAGTTCTTTCCAACGACGCCCCTTTGACTATTCTACTACGATTAAATCTATATTCCCGGAATGTGCTTGATAGTGCTGATTTTGAAACCTAGACTATAAATGATGTATAATAGCCGGTGTTGTTGTATTGTACGGGAGGCAAGGCCCAAAGGACTCCATTGACCCATCCAAAACTGGAAAGATCCTACACATGAGTCGCTGGCTGAAAGAGTATCCGTTTTGGTCAACGTCGTTCGGAACACCGAGGACTGCTTAGCAGCGCTCTAGCCTTCTGGTAGGTTTCGGGGAGGGATCCAATAGCGGTATAGAGCCAGTGACGGTACTCGACCGATTAAACGACAGACTCTTCGTCATGACGTTGCGACTGCTGCTTGATCTTGGTGGAAGATATCTCGGCCAGTGACCAACGACTACTGATCGTAGCGAATGTGGCGTTTGATTCTTCGGGATTACTTCGTGGATGCCAGAATACGAGACTCCTAGGCTCTCTCGATGACGGGGCGCCATCCGATTTCTCATTACTGTCGGTAAACAGCTTTGATAAACCAAACATCCTCTTGTATCGAGAGCATGCGTCGCGAGTAAGACCCAGAAGCCCGAAGAATAGCAGGCCACAACCGATTTGAAACCAAACTATTGTGTCAGGACGATAGCCTTTGTATATTACAGACCATAGTCCGTATGGAAACTGATCGATACGATTGAAGTCCAGGTGTAAATCGGCGAAGCCATTCCACGGATAGTAGCCTGGTGCTGCGCTGACGATGACGTATGTCACGAGAGGGACTGTGCCCATCATCTCGACGATTGCCATAGCGACCAGACGATGAAATAGTTGTAGATCCATTTTTGTCATAGTGAGGACCTTTTTGATGTCTTTGTGTCGCCGTAGGAGTGCAATGATTGTCCTCACTGGAATGAATTCATCGTTAAGCATGAAAAATCAGAAAGACAAGAATTGGAATGGCCGACGAACCACAGTAGGTTGCTGACAATATACCAATAATAAGATTCCATCCCCACGTAAGGCAGATGCTGAGTATACTAAAAGGAACTATAGCAAAGCAGCCAAGACCTTCGAAGATATCGAAACGATGTCCTTGCACGAACCAAACTTCTCGTGAATCAAGATAAGGAGTTGAATCTCGAGATTGTGTTCATGACTCACATTCTATTAATTGGGATATCGGAGGAACCAATCCAATGGCTAAGTCCGTGAACATTGCACGTCTCTGGTCGTCCGAATGCAATATGAAGGTGGAATTCGCAATGTTGGAAACACGACGAGCGATCACAAGACCAGCAGAGAGGATTCCCATACTACCTGCCCACTGGAGTCGAATATCTGCCCAGCATGGGTCAAGGTCTGAACAACTAGATACGAGGAATGAACGATGCTAGAAACTCACATATCTCGCACCAAATTGGGGCTATGTTTCTGGCATGATCTCTCCAAAGAATGCCGTTGATGAAGGAAGAAAAACAAAGAAATGCTATCCAGCTCGCGTACAGACTACAGCCAATGTTGCGGACTAGAAGATATATTTAATCAACCCCGTTGCGTGGATTCGACCTCTGATCATTACGCACCTCTGATGTAACCTGGTAGAGGAAGAATTACAAGAAAAAAGGTAATAAATGACATCGCAGTCAATGCCTTCTGCTCTATGACCCATGAACTTGGCAAGTCCATTTTGGTAGCAGCAGGGTGGTTGGTTCCAGTCTGCGCGACCCCACAACTTGATTTAAATGGTCAAGGCACACCCTCCCATGAACACGAGGTTATACAAGGTAAGCCAAATGGGGTAAATCAAAGCTGTCAAACAATGTGCTGGTGGGATGAAGAGCTGATGCTTAACAACGAGAAAGAACAAACACCACACCTTAACTATATATGTTGAGAGACCTTCCTAGGGTCGGGAGATGGTCAGATCAGAAAGTGTAGAATGTCGATCAGCACGACCAGGTTGTGGAACCTCTTGTACTGCAACGATCCCTTGATGGTTAGTGTTTTTACGGCTTCTCGATAGATGTTATGTTATAATTACGTAGGCCATTGTGATAATCGGCGTCCTTTCTTTTGCAAGTTAGCCGGTAGTTGGCCGGTAGATACAAGTAATGACTTGGCCTCCTAAAAAATAGTAAGTGGCTTTAGGTATGTCACCGTATGCGCGAAATTTGATCTGGGGGCATATCTTCCGGAAGCTGTTGACTAGTACCAGCAATGCAGACAGGCAACAGGGAAACTCTACCCAATCATGATGATAAAGGGGCTAGATGATATTTGAGTCAAAGACCATCGTCCAGTAGCTCCCAGTCACCCACGCAAGCTGTGAGCGAGTTTTACCTATATAGCCTATCGCATAGCAAGATGTATGGCTACTATTATTTCCTGGTAGTTCTTAAAGTCACTTGTGATAACGTTGACGTCGCACTAGAATCAGGCGCTAATGTATAATGTTCGGGTACGAGTTGAGTCGCACGCCCTCCATCCTCTCATCTACTTACCGTGATAGTGGCTCCATCCTCAACCCACAGACCAGAACATATAAAGGCATGTGAAGACACGCATTCTGCCCACAAGACTTGAGGTATCCATTTGAAGTGGATTCCAAGACTCTTGTAGCGTTGTTCGCGTCGCAATGTCATACATTATGTCGAAAAGTTCTCGAAAACTCACATCACGCGGGCTCGCCTATATCAGAAATTGGTGCTTTCCTGTAATTAATTACGGCAACGTCCTAACACTAAAGAGTACAAAAAGCTCTTCCATGCACATACTGGCAGTATTATCTCTCCTCTTGCAATCGCAATGCCCCTCGCACCAACTGACACTAAGGGTACCGCGCTGTTCTACGAGGACAGCGGGGCTCCGCCAAATTCCCTCACCTATCGCACTGTCGTTCTTCTGCACGGTGGCTACTTCAATTCAGGTCTGTCAATTTTTCGCAATGTAGACACTAAGCGCTGAGTAGACTGTAGGGATCTTCAAGCCTTCATTTGCATACGCGACACGAAACAACCTACGTCTCATCGCCGTGAATAAACGTGATTACACTGGCTCTACACTGTATACCAACGAGGAACTGGCTGAGTTGACTAGTTCTGATGAAGTCGTGCGCATCGACTTTATGAAGAAGCGAGTAGTCGAATTGGCTAATCTCATGATTTGGCTTATCGAAAATGACATTGTTCTTGAACCGACTCAAGAAGGAGGGGGACTTTCTTTCGCCACCTGGTCGTCTGGGAATTGTTTGGCTATGCCCTTCCTCGCTCTTGTTCCCGAGCTTGTGGACGAACGTTCGCTGGGGTTAATTCGAAAGTATCTGCGCTCTTACATCATGTATGGTGAGTCGATATCTTTTCTATATATTCCTCAATAACTCACCGGCTTACATTCAATCCTAGACGCCCCTACTTTCCCTCATGGTTTGTCCGCACCTGTTGCCAATGGAAAGCATTACTGTCCCATCGGCGATCCTTCTCTCACACCACTTGACATGATCCAAGGGTTCCCTTCTTGGATTTCCGGATTCTACAATCATTCATCTTTTGCAATCGCCGAACTTGTATCACCTATCGATTCCCCATCTCGATTTCAATCTGATGAAGAATACATACGCGAGCTGGCGCTCGAATGCGATGCTGATGTCCCTCCGACAATCCAGGAGATCCTTGTTAATGGTCCTGAGACATGCGAGCCCGTACCTCAGGTTGCTCGGACTCATGTCCAGTTGCTCTTTGTTGGATATCCCTTTTATTCTGAATGTCGCAGGAAAGTATTTCTTGATGGCAATTCCGATTGGCCGAAACTGCGAAAGGAAATTGTTGTTTGCGGACGAGGTGTGGGGCTGTCCCTGTATGCCGCATGGGAATTGAAGCAGAGAATCCAGGAGACGGGTCAGAAGCTGGCACAGGATGGTCTCGTGCGTATTCATGTTTTGGAAGAATTTAATCATATGGTGCGTTGATTTCACGTCAATAACGCTCCATCGACTTACGCCGCTCTAGTCGCATTGGGACCAACCTGAGAGGTTCGTTCAACTACTTGTTGATACTGCTTAAGTATATGTGTACACGTCATCTTCAATATCGTCATAATCAATAGCTTACGAACCCTGCCTAACGACTTCGGACTCCATCAGACAAACCCACAGAACCCGTGTAGCGCTTCTATATAGGTGCACCTCAGGGTGTTAGCGCCAAGATGAGTTCGATGGGGATGTGCTAACTGCGACTCTCCTAGTCCACAACGACCCTGCGATCATCTATCCAACCTAAGTAATCCTGTGCAGGATGTGCAGGATCAGCGGACACCACTTTGAGAGTCGTGGATGCCACTTGAAACATTGGGCGGCAACAAACGTGCAATTCAATCCCCTTCCGGGTTTATGGTATCAATGGAAAACTCACAAGTATCAGCGGGTCGTGATCGCAACCATTGGTATCGTGGTACATATTATGGCACCCTCCCCCAGCCTTTAGCCCGGACGCTCCGATTCGGATATCGCTCTTAGGACAACAGGTATTTAAGCAGGGTCCTACGATGAGTCTTAGTCCATTCCCCTAACATCTATCCTCACACCGAAAATGCCCCTTGCGACTTTGGACTCCCACGGAACCCATCTTTACTATGAAGATAGTGGCGTTCCAACAAACGCCTCCACCACTTACAAGACTTTAGTGCTTATTCATGGCACTTTATTCAATAACGGTACGAGCTTACCCTAAAAGTATCTGTTTCTCACAGGATTGACGATACCCCAATAGCCATCTTCCGTCCGGCTTTGCCTTTCGCTTCCGAGAACAACATCCGAATAATCACTGTCAACCAACGTGATCATCGTCAGTCGTCTCCATACACCAAGGAGGAACTCGCACTACTTACTAGTCCCGAAAAGGACAAGCAAGATGCCTTTTACAAGACCCGTGTCCGAGACCTTGCCAATCTCTTGACGTTTCTCATCGAGAAAGAGAATCTTATCCCTACCAGCTCTGACAACCAGTCAGGCGGACTGTCGGTGGCGTTCTGGTCGTCTGCAAACAGTTGGATGACATCGTTCATGACTTACGCCGACGAAGTTATCACTGATGCGCGCCAAAAGGACACTCTCGCCAGGTACATCCGTGCCTTCATCATGTATGGTGAGTCTCCATACGTACCTTTCACGTGTCTATGTTCTGAGATATTGTCCATCGGATCCGAAGATGCTCCAGGAATTGCTTGCGGTGTCCCTCCTCCACCTCCACAGAAGGACCTAGTTATTGCTTACGAGACATTCAGTCCCTGGGTCTCTGCATACCATAACCATCATCCCGCATTGCTTGAATACCTCGAATCTCCAACTCTTGATAAATTCACCACTGAAGAGGAGGTCTGCGATGCGCTTGGATGGGTTGGAGCACCCGACCGCGCACCCACGTCTGACCGCATCCCTCCCAAATTGTTGGAGGAAATTATGGAGCCTATAGAAGGGTTCTACAACTCCCAAGTCCCGTTGTTCATCATCAACCCGGAGCTCTTGGAATCATACGCACAACGTGCCCTGAGAGATGGTGCATTCCCCAACGCTAGGCTTGAGGTGATCATATGCGGTAGAACTATCGGCAATATCTTGCACACTGGGTGGAAGTTGCGAAGATCTCTCTTGGAAGATAGTCTGGTCAAGAAAGTACAGAACCCAAGGAAGACCTCGTTCCATGTTTGGAGAGGGTTCAACCATGTCGTACGTTGTCTTCTTCATGCCTGTCTGACTGCACTAACAGACGTTCGACACATCTAGCCCCATTGGGACGACCCCGAGGAGTTTACGAAGCTGATGGCCTCTGTTGCGTGATAAATAACCAGGGTATATCATATGGAAGGTATTGTACATGGACAAGTACATATGTGTTCGGTGGTCCCTCCACTTTGGAAATCACCTTTTATAAATGTATTCTACGCATGGTTCGAATATCATGTAAAGCACCATCAATCAATGAACTCATCGTACAACTTGAAAGTCGTTTGACATACTGGGATTGACGATGGCTACATTCCAAAGACTTCTTTGACCAGCTCCGTTAGGTTCACAATGGTGATAGGATGTTTCTTAGGCTCGCGTTCAATGACCTCCTCAAACGCAGGATACTGTGGTTCAAGGAAATATCTCCTACGATTGGCCTGAGGGTCGGTGGAGGACGCCACCCTCCTCGTACAGTCGCCACATAGCTTAGTAAACATGATTTCGTAAGCACGTTCTCGAACTTCGACGATCTTGAAGGCGCATTCATATCCCAAAGAAGCTGCATCTTTGGCATTGAGAGGCTCTTTGCGAGAAGCAAGCTGTACGTAGGCTCTAGAAAGCCAGTTCTGAATGTCGTATTCCTTCGCCAACAGAATACGTCTGATAGGATCTTCCCCAAGGAGACTTTCTAGTTTCTGGATGGCAGATGTCTGAGACTTTGTCATCGACCACATTCTCGATAGCTTGAGGATTGATACCCATTCCGTCGCGCTCAATGTGCGTGAATGAGAGCTATTGGAATATTGAATAGTGCTGTTAGGATTATCGACAGAACATTACTAGGTCGTACTGATATGGTACTTACGTGGCCCACTGAGGAAACATATATTTTAGGAGAGCACGAAAGTCATCCGCTTTTACGCCTTCAAGTCGGATTGGATGTTCGTCCGAATGTCCTTCAGGATCGGCAGTCAGTCCTACACTAGGTAAGCTGAACATATCACGGAAGACCTCGGATCTCTCCTCGAAGGGTCGTCGAGGAACTTTGAAAAGAGTGTCCTCAACCTAGCCAGATATCCGAGTCCGACTAAATCATTGACATGATTCATAGGAAAGGATAAACATACCAAGAACACTACTTGCTCGACGTAGAATACAGTGTCACGCGAGATGGTACCGTCAGACATGATCCTTCTTCTGCGAGAGATGGAGCTATGATTGATTTATCTACAAATACGAGCGGAAGGAAGTGGTACATATGATGTTGTATGCTCAAGTGAGACGTATTTATCTTATCATTTAACCATCGATTCAATGATCTACACTTATCAGATTATCAATGGTGCGTATGTTTTCGTCCCCGAGCGAATGTGAAGCTCGAGATATGGGTGCCGAAGTGATCAAGTGGGTATTGTGCGAATTGCGTATACGGCAGTAAATGATTACTCGGAAACACTCATAACTAGATCAACCAGTTAGAACTAATCATGCTTGCTAGAAGGAATCTCGTAGATCACTGACTAGCGTTGATCAAGTCTCCTCCACAACTCCTAAGTGCATGCGCAGCTTGCGTGCGTGTGCACCCAACTTGCTGAACAACAAGGTCGATGTCTTTCGGGTCAATGTCAGCCCAGCCGACGTGGTCTTCAACAATCGTGAACTCGGGAATATAGTCTTTAACATCGCAAATAAGTTGCCATCGTGGCCTGAATCCTGCGAAACTTCCTCGGGCGACGTTGTTCAGCTGTATTCCATTTTTGCTCGAAGTTTTAACGGCGGAGAAGGATGCCCAAGACATACCTGATTCACTTCCCCATCCATGAGTATCTTCCTATACGCGCGCTCTCGAAATTCGACTACCTTGAAGGCACATTCATATCCTAAAGAGCTACCCTCCTGGGGAGTTAAAGCATCCGTGCGAGAGGCAAGTTGCAAATATGCTCCAGAAAGCCAGCTCGAGATACGATATTCATTTGCTAACACAATTCGTCTGACGGGGTCCTCTCCGAGTAATACTTCTAGCTTCTGGATAGCAGTCGTTCTATACTCCGCCATCAGCCACATAGTAGATAGTTTTAGGACAGAAGTCCATTCAGATGCACATAACGCATGTGGATGGACCCTATTTGAGTCTACTAAGTTAGAGAATTTTTACTGCATATAAGAGTTTGTACTTACGTAGTCCAAGGGGGAAACATGAGCGTCAGAAGTGCTCGAAAGTCGTCTGCTTTTACGCCCTGAAGTACAATTGGATGATCATCCGTCTGTCCTTCCGGACTCGCGTTCATCCCTACGATGGGTAAGCTCAACATGTCACAGAAGACCTCCGACATCTCTTCGAAAGGCCGCCTGGAAATCTTGAAAAGAGTGTCCTCAACCTTGAGAGAGAAAACGGAAATCAAGATGGTTATACAGCTTATGTTTTATGGACACATAGCGGAAGAGACATACCAAGAATACGACCTGTTCCATGTAGAATCGAGCGTCATGAGATGTGCTACTATTGGGCATTATGATGCACGTCGAGGTTGTATGGTTGTTTGGAGAACTAATATCAGCAGAAACGTGTTGAATGAAGAAAGAACCTGTCTAGTCTGAGACTGTTTTTATATACACACCAACGGCACCTTCCGTAATTTACAGGAAACTCACTTTCCCTACTAGTATCAAGAATCGTCTATGACGTCACAACTTTGAAATGAATATAAGCTTTGTTTGACATATCTGGGCTTATCCAGATAGATCCACAACGAGCCAACAATGGGTGAATATCAAACTCAGATGACAAAGAACATCAAGTCAGCGGAAATCAAGAAACATCACTATGAACTAGTTAATATCTTTTAATAAGCAAGATAGTAGTTTCATGCTTACTGCATCTCGCCCAACGTGATCTACATCGTTTCCAAAAAAGCTCTTCACGAGTTCGCCGAAATTGAATGTAGTGACTGGATGAATGAGAAGTGGTGGTTGAACGGAAGTCGTCGCAGGAGGTCCGAAAACAAAAGGGGTAGATTTCGTAGCCGGACGAGGTACGAGAAGACCCCATGGGTTGGTATCCTGAGGATCCGCTTGTGACTTACTCAACGCTCCTTTGTTTCTTGCAGTCGTCACATCCTGCAGAGAAGATTTGTTCGTATGCTCGCTCTCGCATATGAATAATTTTGAAAGCACGCTCATAACCAAGACTTGAAGCTTCCTTGGCGGATAGAGGCTCTCTGCGAGAGGCCAATTGTGCATAGGCGTCCAGTCGCCATCCAGATATCCCGTATTGCTCAGCAAGAAGAATACGTTGAATAGGATCGGCTTTCAACCCTTCCAAGACCTTTTGGATAGCTGTTTGCGTAGTTTTAGTCATCTCCCACCTCTTCGACAGCTTCAAGACCGAGATCCAATCCGAGGTCGACATCTTTTTGCTAGAAGGTTCACCATGCCTGGCAGAAATAGTAAGTGACCACCCCATATCGAATGCAAATGTCGTACAAAGATGATGGTAGTAGACACTTGAGCAACGCACGAAACTCATCTGCTTCAACGTCCTTTAGTGGTATCGGCTTTTCGTCCGTATGTCCCTCTTCGTTTGTCTCCTTGAGCAGTTTCCGGAAGAATGCAGATTCGGCGGTAAGCAACATCTCCGGGACCTTGAAGAGCACTTCATCGACCTATTTGAGCAGACCATGTTCATGAGCCAGGAGGATGTCAACATCATTCTGAGATATTACCAAGAAAACTATGTGTTCCAGATAGAACCCATTATCGCGTTCTTTTCCTTTTGACGCATACTTCACTTTTCCACTCTGATCTTTAGAGACTTGACTCATTTCAATCTACGATGTCTGAGAGGATGGTGAAGGTTCGAGTGACAGCTGGAACGTACGTAATGTATAATTATCGTCGCGTAATGTACAGAGATCGCGTAGATGAAATGTAATCTACAGAGAAAATCAATCGATCGACAAATTCTACTTGCCCGCTTCGCTTTCCACAGTAGGTTCCCTATCCTTGTCTCCAGTGATCTTGTTCTTGATTATGTGAACGCGCTTTCTTAAACCTTCTTTAGCCCATTTGGCAGTTCTAGCTTCAATCACGCATGTCAGTCCAACCACGAGAAAAGATCGTTGAGAGAATACTCACCGAACGGGCTTGTACTGCATTACTCCTCTGTGCCGCATGTTAAGCTGATGGGTTTTCTCGGCCTGAAGCTCCTTCTTCTCTTTGCTAGAAAGTTCGTCGTTATCCCCAATCCGAGCAGTGCGCTCGGCGATTGCTTCCTGTCCCTCTACGCGGTCATAAGCCTCGTATCGACTGACGCATCGCAATTTGGTAAGTATATGCCATCTTGGTCAAGGTACAATACTTACTGTTTATCGGGGCGAGTCTCCTGGCTGGGTAGGAGAGAAAAATTGAGAGGATGAGAGTTCGAACGAAGTGAAATCAACGTACAATTCTTCATGGTCCGGATCAAGTCCAGAGTCGAGGGCGATGGTGCAAGTGAGCCAACCCACGATATCGTACGCATGTGTCTTGGCTGTCATTTCGTTGACTATACGACATCAGCATGTATTCCCTTCGACCAACGACGAACCCGACTCACTGTAATTCTGCCGAACCTGCTTCGACCTCTTACACCTCAACACAGGTACCCTGATCTCGGTCTCCTCATTATCCGCCACATCCTTCAACCAAAACATTGCCACATAATCCTCGTCCGCACTTAACGGACCAATCCCCCCACTCCCGATCCCAAACAACACCGCACTCGCATATCGATTATACACCGGTAAGCGTATTTTCTCGACGGGACATCCCATACGACCTTCCCGTCTTCTTGTTCCGAAGCAGCGCTAGCGGGTACTTTGAACGAATCATCGGTGGTAGAGATCACGATTTTCTTGGAGTTCAAGGCTCCGGCAAAGATAGATACGGGTTCGATGGTTATAGGACCTAAGATCTCAGCTGTACCTGTATCCCAGCCAAGAAGAGTGGGAGGAAGATCAGTTTTGACCTGTCTGAATAGGAACGAGATATTCGCTCGTCCATAACCTGGATGAACCATATGTCAATATGGACAAATCATGATACTAGGGCGTCAGTTGAATGCGTACCAACTCCTTCTTGCAGCGAGAATAACCTCGTCACTTGCGAGCTGTTCTTGAATAACTCCGAGAGCTTTACGGTGACGACACCAAGAACAGGATCACTTTCTCTTACCCTGTGCAGAGCATCACATCATCAGCATCGTCTCATAAGTAAGGATCAAGTGAGAGTAAATCGAACCTAGCATCTCGAACTTGAACTCTAACCACCGTCTCCCGCCAATCTCGCACAAACCTCTCTGTCCCAGCCTCAAAGTAGGGCATACTCGTATACTGCTTGACTCTCGTCTTGTAGATCATATCATCATTGACGATTATCTCGCAGTATCCATTGGGTAAGTTTGCTCCCTCTTCAGCAGCTTCGGACGTGTCTTGTCCAGCTTGTCCTTCGCGATTGCCCGTGTTTCCCTTGATGTCCTGACGCTCCACTGGAAACGTACCCATATCAACTATTGTATCTCATGCAGAGAAAACCATAGGAACACTCACGGTTATTGATTTGATGAATGATGACGGAGAGAATACCACTAGGAACATTCAGATCGGGAGGAGTTCGCAGGGCATCGGCTTCTTCCTGACTATCAGCAACTGTTGGTTGCTCCTGTGCTTGTTTCTTGTCCTTGACCACGTCGGGAACGTTAGGATTCTCCTCTCTTTTCAAAGCCTGATTAAGAGGTGCTTTCTCGCTACATCATATGGTCAACCCAATCATCGACTGCAAGTAGGAAGAAGCTTACAAGTAACCAATGTCCCAATAAAGTTCACCTGGCATCGAATTGGCATCCTCAAATCCTTGAAGTTTATCAACTCTCGAATTCATCTTATTCGGCTAAGTCCAACGCACGTCAACACTCATCCAAACCAACCAATAATAAATCCAAACTCACCTCTCGCATCAAATCCGCCAACGGGATAGTCACCCGCCCAACCAAATCATCCGCAGTCCTCTTATCCGAATCCCAAAGCATCGCACTCACATCCTCCTCTCCCTTCACATCATCATCACTCACCAACAAGAACGCCGTCTCCTCCCAAATCGGATTCAAATCACCTTGTATGATCCTCGTGCTATACAAGGGTTTTCCGAACTTTGCAAAAGCGAGGACGATATATGGATCTGAAGAGCCCGAGCGGTCCTGTGCGGAGAGACCGATAGCATGATGGATGGTGATGACAAGAACACCAAGAGCTTTAGTATCTTTCTTGATACCGTCGCCTGCTAGGAGTTGGGCGAGGTTGAGAGTGAGAGACTTGGGGGCAACAAATTCGGCGCACTGTTCATATCCAAGAGTCAGAAACAAGATAGAAGATAGACATTTTCAGTCATGCTACCTACCGCAGCAGCAATACCCATTTCCACGAACTGCTTTATCAACGGCAAATCCAACACATTTGGTAATTTCTTCGTGAACGGCTCTACCGAGACCTCCACTTTTGGTACACCCATTAAAGTGATTGTCATATTCCTGACAAACGGTGGGTTCTGAATGAACTGGATTCGCATACGGACTGTGGCAACAAATCCCTCGACACTGGTGTAGATGGGTACTGGGATACGGAACCAATCCCAGACTCCAAGAAAGAATTCGAGCATCAAGTGGATGTTGTGGAATCGGAGTCGATGGGATTGTCCAGGAAGGGCCTGGTAGGATACGCTGACCTCGTAATTCTAAGTAGAGATTAGAAACCAACCGGGAACACGGAAGGATATAGGAACATACAATGTAATCACCAGTTTGGTCGGTATCAATCTCGTGGGCAGGATCAGAATTCGAGTCGCCGGTCGCATCCTTTTCTGTAGCTTGCGCCTTGCTCTGGGCATCTTTGTCAAGACCAACCCATTCCTCTCGTGGATAATCGGCATGACCAGGTTGGTCTGCGAGGGCACGCATGGACACGACGCGAAGTGGGTTTGTGCCTTGACCTATGTCAGCGATGCGTACCGCGTCGATGAAGCCAGGGAGAGAAGCTTGAAGGACATCTTCAACCATCTATCATAGTTGGTATTAATAACGTGTAATACGGACACTTTCGAGACCGAAGAGGACTTACATCGACGATAGGGGACAAACATATCGGGGTTAACCAGTCCCCAGACGACCTTCAACAAGGCATTCATCCACTCCACACTCTCAGGCGTAGGTGGACTAAGTTGCTCGGCTCGTTGAGTATGCATTGCCATTCTGACCCTTTCTAGTTCCTTCTCAATTTTTCTGCCCGCGTTCTCACTACCTACCCAGGCTGCAGAGGCCGTGAATACCAAGATAGCGGACCTCACGAACCAACTCCACCATCCCAGCCCATTCTTCCAGACGACTCCATACCACAATGCTATGCACGCACCAGTGGTGACGAAAGCTCCTGTACGAAGGATCGACTTGGCTTTACTGATGTCGACAGGAGAGACAGGAGGAGGGAATGTTTGTAGGTTTATGTTTCCTACGTCAGCAGATGTAGGAGCAACGTAGCGTTCATCTTGACCATGTTGGCCTGGCCGTGGTGGAACTTTCATCGAAGGGCCTGGTTTGGGATTGGACGGGTCGAGGGAAGCATTGTCAAAACCTTGTTGGCGGAAGTCTGTTTGACAGATAGATAAGGACATCATCGAAAAAGTCAAGTTGACGTTCTGCACACAAGCATTGTCATGGATGACGCGGCACTCCAACCCTCCTGCTGAGTAGAATGTAATTTGAACAATGCTTACCCTCCATCTGTGGATTCTTCAGCAGCACCTGCTGTCCAGTAACAGGATCCTTGACCCATTTATCGCCTTTCTGTTTAGCAGCATCAGTAGGCTTGGAACCTTTAGGAGGCTGCATGCGCTCCATGAGTTCACGCTTCTGATCCTGTTTCGAATCGCCTCCTGAGTGAGGAGCAGGAGTAGGCGGAAGGGACTTGTCGTGATCTGCATCATTAGCAGCGCATTCATCTGTAACGAAAGTGTTACCGCCAACATAAATATAGGGGTTTGAGTGTCCTCGCACCTTTGAAATTCTGGATAGTAGGTACAGGGTTTCGTTCCGAGTAACCTTCACCAGCGACATGCGCCGTGGTCATTATACCTGCACTGAGTTATGGTAGCAGTGGAAGGGAGGGGAGGACGTTACCGACCATCGTGCACCGTTTTATAGAAAACAGAGTTTGTCGTCCAGAATGACGTCGGTGACGTCGAAGGCTTAACCCTACTAGGGGTAGTCGATCACACTCAAACAGACACCTACTCCAGATTCTACTCCCCGATCCCCAACTCATCATCCCCCATCGACGAGTTACTTGCGTTTTTCGTACTACCACTTCCGGACAGGATGCGCCTCAGTCGCCTATCTCTCCTACGTTGAGCGTCGACTCGGACGCACACACCGTCGTCGCTAACGATGTGGCTGTCGTTCTGACATAGAGCAAGACACTCCTCAAGGTTCCGGTTCTTACCAGTTATAGTCTTAAGAACATGGCCAAGCAGTGCTTACTTATGCTGTTCCATACGAGTCGGGATTCTGTAAAGCATAGATGAAATTTGTATGAACAGTGGGACGAATCAAGTTAGGAGCGGTATCGGCGATGGTTGTGAGCGCCAATTCCATTACGTCATAGCTGCAGTTGGCGTGCAATCACTGGCCGCACCCTCCTCCGAGTTTGCCTGACCCCTTTGTATCTTGTTAAATCGTTATTGTAGTAGAAAATTATTCATTTCCCCCAAAATACATATATTTCCATGCAC
Organism: Cerrena zonata; assembly: GCA_038087015.1. Taxonomy (NCBI): domain Eukaryota; kingdom Fungi; phylum Basidiomycota; class Agaricomycetes; order Polyporales; family Cerrenaceae; genus Cerrena; species Cerrena zonata. The sequence continues at coordinate 192,386 of JASBNA010000057.1, read as the reverse complement.
GGTTTACCCAAACGAACATGCCTCTCCATCAAGAGGACGTATACAACTGAATAGCGAAATTTCCTCCACATGTCACCCCAAGAGCACCCTGACAGGGCAAATTACACTCTGTAGGATCAACCGCAATCGGAACATCCCTAAACGTGTTTCCACAATAACACTCATCACCACCTTCCACACCCGCCTTCGTGAACCCATTCTGAATACAGAAAGAGACACATGCAGCAGGTGTATCCCTTGCAGCAAGAACAGGTCCTGCAATCAGCGTGTCGGTGAACATTCGTGCAGCAGAATCCCTCGCACAGGGTGCGGCTGAGAAGATGGACCATCCAGCAGGGAGTTGGGCGGGAATAGGTGGGTCAGGACCTTTGAAGACCTGAATGCGATCACCACTTCCGCAGAATTCATTACTGTTCCCGGGACAACGTTTGTTACATTGGGTGTGAGGGACAGGTGTGATAGCCCTAGTAAACAAACGTAAGTGTATGTTATAGACGATAAAGATGTTTTGGACCTACGCTGTGAAGCCATTACCACAATGACATTCATTGGCAAATTCAACACCAGCGAACGTAAACCCGCGCTCAGCGCAACCAGCAGTGCATTCCTCAGGCGAATTAACAGATATGTCAAGTCTCGTGTCCTGCTTTAAGATACGCGATGATACACTGTCCGTGATGCAGACCTGGTCATCTGCGAAACTCCAGCCGTCAGCGACCAAGGTGCAGTATTGACTTGCGCTGGGCGTAAACTGCATGTTGTCGGACACACTCCCAGGGATCGCAACCCCATTCTGTGGAAGCAACATCCTTGAGTAATTTGATTACGGGAAGGAGAGGCAGTACCCACAGAGTCGAAACTCGCAGATTGAGGCCCTCCGAAACCGTTTTCGAACCAGACACAACCCGTCGCAGAGTTGTCAGCATTCAAAGTCTCATTGACCAAGGGAATTTGGCCAATGGTATCGGGACAGACAAGTCGACAGATCTCGCGTTGTCCGGGCCCAGCAGTGCTCGCCTGGACGATGGTCGCGATAGCTGCAAACGAGACGAAGTTGAGAAACATATTGATATGTTAGAGAGTAGAGACGTAAGATTGGAGGGGTAGAGTCTAGTAGACTTTCGAACATACATCCTGTTTTTATATCTTTCGAAAAATACCTTGGGGTTGGTGTTATAACGTCTTCTCCGTGCTTAGCGGAAGGTTTAGCGGGCAGCGTCGACTCTCTATTACTTTATGTGAAACGCCAATGTTGACATCGGGGGATCCTAGACAGACTTCCAGGGCGAACTGTCAATTTACAGACATGTTCATATGGGCTCCAGTACCGACGGCGTAAGAACGGGAAAAAAGACCATCGAATGTTTCCCAAAAAGCTAGCCGTCAAGGTAGACATTGCAAGAGACTTTAGTGTATCCAAGTAGCATCCGGAAGTAGTATCTGGAACCAAGCTTAAGGCGAGTGTTATCGCAGATTCTCCAGGTTTAAACCATCGATTATTCTCAGAGAAATCATATCAAGGAAAGACATTGGCAGATAGATAGACAGGCACAAGTAAGGACATCGCCTAGAACGAGTCCAAGGTCTCCACGATGTCAGTCTTCCAGTAAATAAAGTGCCATTTTATCTGGTTTAAGCACAAATGACCAGCCCGTAGGACAGAGAAGCAAGCTCTGGACACAGATGATCACTTGTTCGATTGGTCACAGAGTGAGTACATGACAGATGAAGTTCTGATAGTTTTTCGAGAATCGAAGGAGCATGACACAGCGCAGAGCTGTTTCATATGGCCGGCCTAGATCCAGAAAGACACCTTTCAAATCGGGGCACATTTTGAAGTGAGCGTTTCGAGAGGGGACGGTACCAAATCAGAAGTCAGCAAGAGTCCCGGACAGTCTTACCAAAGGAAGGACTAGGTCCTTATATGAAACTTTAACCTCTGCGACGAAGGGAGTCACGGACCATACAGCGGATGATGATCGCGACGCACCTGAAGCCCCAGTGAGCCGGCGATAATCAGCATTATACGCACAAGTAGTAGTGAACAAAAGGGATGTCATGCAATGGGACAAGTGTAGGCAAGATAAGTACTGACCGTCGAGTCGACGTTCAATACAAGCCAAGTACATCTGAAACATCATGATATTGAAAAACTTCTGCAGTGACAAATAAGTATGGGCGCTTAATAATTTTCATGACAAAATTCGGATGACTTGGCGGAAATTCAAACGACTTGGACTTGAACATCAACGAACAACTTGAAGTTGTTGGCACGATGCTGCTCCATTTGTTGACCTGAAAACGTTCAGTCTTCGGCAGGATACGAGAGGCCAATCTCTCTGCGTACAAGGTCTTGCAGGGTCTACTTATACTAATCTCGGGATCTTGTATTCAATAGAGTCGACTCCATGGCAGCAAACTACAACAACAAGAGCGGCGTCTAGATTGTTGGACCCACGAATTTGATGACTTTGAACTACTTTGTTTTGTTTTCTGCTAAACAAGTTATTGTGTTACACCAGTCGACCCGTTGTCATGTTGTCCGTTGCTGAGGATGAGCAGTACTCTTTTGTCTATTGCCAATGGTACGCGCCCGACCCTGACAACGTTCTTCCACATTCGGGTCCTTGCTGAAGACAAATATGCCACATCGCTCACAAGATCTCAAGACCCTTGGACTCACACAGACACGATAACGGTCATGGTAGCATGACATACTCGATAAATACGGGCACATCTGCGACTGTTCACTCTAGCCTAGTGCTCACCAAAACCTCTACAACTCCTCTACTCTAAAGGCCCTCCACCTACGCCTCAATATAAGAGATGAATTCTGTACCTGCTTCCACATCAGTACCTTACTCGTTCCGTCCTTCTATAGGACAATATCAAGAATCCAATTACTTAATGGCTCTTGTCAGACTTATCGACTCTATACCCCCTGCGCTCCTCCGCGCTCTACGCTGTATTCTCCCTAACAGCTTGCACCTCATAGCTTTGCGCCTCGCACTATGGCTTCCAGGCATCACCGACGACTCACCGATGCTTGCTGGGCGAATCGATCGCTATGTTGCTCTCAAACGAGGATTGCCGCCTCCGCCTGCTTTCCTCCCTCATACCCAACATAGCATTGCTTCACTCGTGGGAATACACACGAGAGGGTCTACCGTGCAGACTATTGCTACTGGCATCTTTACGACTTCACCGAGTCCATCTCGGCCTGTCGACAATATCTTTTCACGACCCTCGCCTTTCCCGCCACTGCTATCGTCTATTCCTCCATCCCCTGTCTCGTCAGACACATCATACGATATGAACAACTCATGGTCATCTACCGCCCCAGACTCTCCTTCTGAGCTATCATCTGACTTCGCCAACTCACCTCCATCTAGAATAGTGCCAGATGTCCCGTTGCACCCCCCAGGTCTTCCCATTTCACATCATATACAGAACCGCACAGAATCTTCTAACCTGGACGGCGAGCCACTATCTTTGAATCCTACGCCACCTAGTGATTTACCTCGTATTCTCGCGCCACTCTTTGGTACCGTCGACGACTCTATTCCAAAGGCAAATAAAGGAAAGGAGCGTGCAACAGACGTCCCACCTCCACAGCATCTCGACTACCTCGATTCACTTCATCCTATAGCTCCCATTGCTGGACCTTCCGCACTCGCTTCGAACAGACTCTCCATAGAGGCTCCTACTGGCTATAACGAACCATATCGATCATACGGGACTGCTGAGGATGCACAATTGAATGTGTTTGATCCCTCATTGTGGCGATATGGTCGTTCTCCTGGCTATGCATCTGATCAAGCCAACGGAATATACGCTGCTGAACTTTCTCGACACTCGCCGCATAGTCAATCACCCGAACCAGCTCAAAAGTTCATCGTCGGTGATGATGGCTGGCCAGTGCCCGAAGCAGAATACAACAATGCTCCGCCACCTCCCATGTCTGCATATGCTCCTTTACCCGACCTTGGGCCTCCTCCGTGCAGAATTCCCCATAATCTTAACTTTATGGGATATCACTTTGTAGTGAAAGGTCAACTTGACGAGGGAGGCTTCGGGCGTGTGGTTCTCGCCGAACTAAATTGTTCACCATATCAAACCCCGAACGTACACTATGCGATCAAAATTACTTGTAAGCGACACCAATACGGAAACATGGGGGGACCCGGACGTGATGGCTTATTCCTCGAACGAGACGTGATGATGAAAGCTGATAGAGAAAACTCGAAGTTTCTCAATAAGCTGTATATGGCTTGGGATGATTCCGATCATGTTTATTTCGTCATGGTGAGTTCCCTATTGATCTTTACGACCGTAGAGTCTCTACTCATACCTTTGGCAGCCTTTACACCAGGGCAATCTGTTCCAATGGATTTATGACTTTAAGGATTACCAACCGTGGTATAACGACCAAATGCCCATAATCACAGCACAACTCGTGAGTACCTCACAATTCCTAATTACATTCAGATCGGAGGTTCAAGTATAATCTAGGTTCACGGCTTAAAACAACTTTGGGATCTGGGGTATCTCCACCGAGACATCAAGCCCGCAAACGTCCTACGAGACGAAGACGGGAACTTCATTCTCTGTGACTTCGGCATTGCCATACCGATAAATCATGACCCATGCCTACGCATCGGTTCGACAGCTTACATGGCCCCAGAAATCCTCGACTCAGATGAGACCTCGGTAAAATATACACCAGCATCAGATATTTGGTCTCTGGGTGTTGTCTTGGTCGAAATGCATTTAGCCTCCCCTATGAATGGCAGGGATGATTTTGAGGATATTAAGGATCCTGCTTTGAACTTGCTTCAAGGAGTGAGTTTCGCCAGAATTTATGTCCCGATATGATGACTCATTGGTCACAGATGCTTCAGAAAGACCCTGAACGCCGGTTCAAGATGGACCAAATTCTAAATCATCCGTACATCGCTAATCTATCTACAACTACGGAACCATCCAACGTGCAGGCTGGTGGTAAGTCCCACCTCACCTTCTAATAATCTCCATATCTCACCGACTTATGTTACAGCAATGCGGAATCCCGCAGAGACCCCCCGCATCTACGTAATGCCTCAGGAATGCCCCGCTATTAGCGGATCTCACTCGGGTACGGCGATACAAGAAGGACTTACTGAAGACCTCTACGGCGATAAGCATGCATACTGTTACGTTTCTCCATATCTTCTCTCACGTTAATGATGTCACGAACTCCGGCCTATCTACCTGTTTTGTATATTTCTCTTTGTCTTTGTTGTAGGATACAGGGTGACCATGATTGGACTTACGCTATGATGCCTCGGACGACCTACTAATGCCATGTCTTTGTATTGTACCTTGACGCCTACGCAATATTTTGTTAGAAGTGGGATATTCTCAGTCTTCTATACAGAATATGTCGAATAAAATCGCGCGTTGAGCATCGTTCAAATTCACGAACGACATCCATATAGATAACACCAAACATACAATCCTAGGTCAATATTCATTGGTACGCGGTGGTCGAGGTAGCGAGATATCATTCTCTTGTACAGAGGTAGAAACAGCAAACAATTTCAACTCCGGTATTCATTTCATTCAATTGAAAAAAAACTAAGAATGTCTATCAGGTCTTGGTTAGTCTTCATTGGCAGGTTGTCCAACCCAGTAGGGAGGTTCCTCGGGGTTTGCGATAACGGGTATTACCTTGATGACAACCTAAACACTCCATTATTAGGCGTCTTCCTAGTCTTAGACCATTACAACTATACCTCGTTAGTTTCCTTGTTAGAACCGGCGTACCAAGTAGCTCCAATGAGTTCGTTTAATACACTGAGCCTAGGACCCGAGTCGTGAAGATTTCAGTACTCATTACAAAAGAAATAGAGAATAGAGACATACGTAAATGTATTTTCGGCGCCGGAAACAGGTCGCTTGACCCAAGTGGTGACCTCGGGTCCTCCTCTGGGAAGCAAGAGTACCTTGGCCCCGTCTGCTTCTGAGTCAACACCCCGCTGAACAGTCCATGCGAGGGATGGATCTCCAGCCAAAAGAACTTGGACTGTGTTTTCAGAACCTAGGCCGGTATTGACTGGCTCAAGGATCCACTGACATGAGTATACAGTCAATCAAGAAATTCCACAATTCGCTCAATCATGGAGCAGTTCGCACCCTTTGATGCTCGATGAAGGGAGGACGACGAGCAGCTATCGTGACAGGATTGTCTTCTCCTGCACCAGTGGCGTACATACCACCGAGGCCAACGGCGGGAGATGCGCGTAGACTCTGGACAGGACCTGACATTTTGAGGAGGATGAGAAGTGCACACTGGACGATAAGATTTGAGGGATGAGGATTATCGTATCGTTCAGGCTCCCTTTATATGATATCTAGAATCAAGTAGACGCTGAAATACGGCTCAAGGCGAGGTCGCGGTAAGTATAGACAAACTCTTCCATATCGCTGGTGGCCATAGGACGTGGTTCCAGTGGGTACAGAAAAGTATGTATTGAGGATTCTGGAAAGTGTGGGGAAAGTTCTGCTAGTGTATGCACGTTCAGCATGACGTACTGAGAATACATTGGTATCGATACCCCTTGAAGATCGTACCTGTAGTCCCGACCCTTCAAAGTCGTAGGACGGTCTATCTTACATTGAATTGCTCTGCGCTTACGGAGATAATAAATTCTGACAACGCCTGTGTTGAAATCAAAGTTAATTTCAATCTGAAATCTCAAGTAGGATGCACAAGTCAACACAACGCACCACTTTCTCGATTCAACAGTTTGGAAGACTAATTTCCTGTCCTAACTCAATCACTATGATATACGTAATGAGTTGGGTCTAGGATGAGAATAGCTCGCGAACTATGGCAAAGGTCCAGCTTGTTCAGGAAGATACCCTTGTTCCTGTGACTCAGACGGTCCTCCTTGCACTGGCGAAAATACCTCAGACAGATATATTGGTTAGTGAATATGGCTCCAAAACTGAATGTACGAACCATGTGCGAAGCCAGAATATACCTAAACGAAATAATTCAACAGGTTCAGAAGTTGAGGATGGGCTTTCTGATAGAAAGCTATAGCCCCCCTGCAGCTCTCAGGCTCTGCACGAAAGGTCAACAGGCTTCTAAAGCAGAGTATGCTTCCATTACAAGAGAACGTTCGTGCCGAGTTGCCTGGATTTACAACTTGCTACATTGCCACGTCTGTCGACTGCTAAAGGCTATGATATGAGAGTTGTCTTGAAGACGATATTGAACAAATCAAACTTTACGCACTCATTGAACTTTCTCCCGGTGCTAGTGACCGCCGCTGTGACTACTGTACACTCCACCGAACTTGGGAATACATGCGGAGATATAGTGTCCCTGTCGTTAATGTAGAGTCTTGCCCACACTTTGTGTAGTAAAATTTCGAGGGTCGGTAGAAGGGTCTAAGGATAGGTGCTTGTCGATGACGTCCAATGTAACATCATGAGGGAAACTTAACTTACTTTGAAGAGCCTAGACGTATTACTCTCTCCGCATGGCCGAACGTCCCCAAAGAAGTGTCAAATACATCGTATTACTGATACTTGAATGATTTGGCTAAGGAGGTTACAGTACAAAGTTACTACCACCACCTCTTGAGACTCCGTTCGAAACCGTAGCGTCGGAGTTAAACCTACTAACCTCCGAGCCTTGTCCAGATCGGGAAGTGCAACAAGATTGAACAAATTCAATATTCTCAATTCGTTGAAACTAGGCATGCACCAAGTATTTACTTGTATCCTAGAGAATCTTCTCCCATGTCGTCTACATGATGAGCTTTGAATGACGAGAACCGGTCAAAATTTCTTGAACTGAGAATGGTTTAACTCAAATCCGGTCGGATGAATTGCGTCTGGTAGAGTTGTTCTTGGACAACGCTGACTGCTCCGAATCCTATGAAGGAACTGTTTATAAATGATTCACCCCCTCTACTCAGACACGCAAGGTGTAGTCAAATACTATACTAAAGCTGACACTATTCTGGATTAGATGTCGAGTCCCAGGGAGTCGCAGGCTTGCTCCATTACATTAGCACTACAACAGGAGACGAGTGTCGGAGTCGCCCCTAGCGATATGATGGCTATTATTGCGTGCAATCTTTTTAAGAAAAAGTCAATGCCGTTTCTGAAATGTCAGTATTTGAGATGACAATGATCTCAGCCTCAAACCTGACTGCATAGCATGAGAATAGATGGGATCGATTCTGTCTATCCTGTGCTACGAGTTTGTTTGTTGTGATCTAACGAAGTCTAGTTCGAACTCGGGATAATTCGACTGGGAGAATTCCCGACGAGAGGACGGCTCTGATGGACACAGGCAAAGAGGCTGATAGAGACGGATCTGGTTTCATTTCAGCAGTGTATTTGGACGCAAGAGGATATTTACGGATCAGGCAGGCATCGCCTTACACGCCCTATGTTGAGTCTCGATGCATCAATCAGTTATACATTTGTATATTGATTGTATCAATTCCTCAGTGAATAATATCCGAGTTCAGGAGGAATTTTGACTGTCGACAGCATCTTTGCCGGGTGAATCAGAAACGGGAGACGAGCGTGCAATTCCTTCGACCAAAAGTCACTGTGGGTTCTGGAATGTCAGAATGTGAGATGTCAATGATCTCAGTCTCGAACCTTACCGCATAGTATGAGAACAAATAGGATCAATCAATGTTCATCGGCATGCGTTAAGAGTTTGCTTGTTCTAATAACCTGGTTCTAGTTTGAGTTCGGGATTACTAGACTGCGTGTGTTCCTACACTGATGACTCTGGTCAATACAGGCAAGGAGGCTAATAGATGTGGATTCCTTTTCATTCCGAGAACGGGCAGACATCACCCCACATCTAGTGTTGCAACGACTCGGCTCATGAGCGGCTAGCCGATAAGCCGAGTCATTTTCCAGCCAACTGAAGTCAGCCAATTGGATTCAGTTTCAAATGGCTCGGCTTGTTCCGGTTCGGCTTGGTTCAGGCTTGAGCGGTTTGAGCCGGTGTGAATTAACCCCTTGTACGGAACAACGCTGCGGTGTTGGTGACCTTGAAACCATGGACCTTATATCACTCGTACTAGCTACATTTCAACTACGTTATACTTCTTCTTAATAGGTCTTGAACCTCAAGAGGTCATAACCTCTCAATATCAGCACCTCCAGCAACCATCACAAGTGACATTCACGGTTAAAAAGTCTTACACGGCTGTACCAGGTATGATGTGTTCTGCTCGTGAAATTGAATTGTGGATCTATTACTTCGACACTGGTACAAGATATAGTAAGGGAGCGAGTAGTGGAAGTGGGTATGAGCCGGTGTAAGTAACAAGCCGTGAAGCGATTACCAAAGAGAGTCGTTAGCCAGGCCAGGTCAGTACCTTGGTAAGTTGAATTTGTCATGGTGATATGCCTTGCAGAGCTGACCTAGTCTCAGCATTGTACTTGATAGGAATGCCTTTCTGATGAATCATGGACTTAGACACGCGGTCTACATGCATGCATCCATTACGGTACTATTTTCTTCTTTCTGCATGCCAGTGGTGCTCATATTGCGGCATGACAAATAATAGGAGACCATCCACTACACATGTCCGCTCACAACAATACACTATTGGAATATATAATCAATATTATTTCAAGTCTTGATGCTCCGCCCTGATCTCGTGAGCATCTTTTCTCAAAATATGACATACTGGTGAGTTGGCGGTGGATCCCTCATGGTGTCAAATAATTTTTGGGGTACATTTTAGAACTGTATATGCTCAGACTTGATACCTTGCTCCGTCTTTTGTATCCTCTTGCCGCCTCCGTTGAAAAAAATTAGGCAATACCTGTGTTTTCATGCTGTGTGCATGATGATTTAGTACGTCAAAGGGCCCCTCATCGGACGGAGTACATGTAAGCAGATTGGTATGTTCAACAGATATAAATGCCATACTCATGTAGGATATCTCTATCAACCCATCCCGTCAACTCAACTCACCAATTTCATTCACCATGAGCTCTACTCCTCGTCGGTCCAAACGTAGCACTCAAAAGTCACGTAAGAATATACCTGCAGATCCTAGTGGCACACAAGGTAAGTATGCATTCCACCTCCACGTTGCAGTCACCAACAACCCTGTGCAGGTTCTTGATCCAACCACCATCAGCAACTTCCCCCCGCCATTCCAGTTCCACCGCCTACGTCACCTTCTCCACGGCGTCGGGGACATCAGCCACCTCCACCTTCTCTCACTGATACTGAAACTGAACCACCTATGCAGGTGTCGCAAGCAGATGTTTTGTAAGTCACAAATCTTGGTGGTCCATCGGTATCATATTTTTTTAACGGCTCTTTCTTCTCAGGCGACAACAACACTTGCCCAATGCTCGAGCAGCAACTACCCCACAGAGACCACCACAACCGGTCATGCAAAGCCTTAGGTTCGCACCGTCACCGGAAAATGAGGTAATCAAGATCAACGAGGATGGTTGGACTGAATCCTCTGACTCACGTCCAATGACACCGACGCCTTCCGGACCCTCTCAGTCTACTCCCATTCATTGTCTACCACATACCCCTCCTTCGCCACACACCCCACATACACCTTCCATCCCTCATACTCCTCGCTCACCACATACCCCTCACACCCCGAGATCGCCAAGAGCTGGGCCCCACAGTCAAGAAAGGGCCAATGTGGCGAAAGCACAGAGAAAGAAGAGTAAAAGGGGTATTGATGTTTCTACTTTCTTTACAACCCAAAGCACCCGGCGGCATTGTATTTTTTGCCAGTAAGACTATTCCAAATTTCTGATCTAATTGTTAGTAACTTTTTGCTAATATGAACTGATATATCTCAAGGCAGTTACATTCCTCTGATCCCGAGCACGATGTTACCAATTTTGCTCCGAAGACATCAACCAGTGTGCTTCGTAGTCATTTGGTTGAGCACCATCTCGCTCCGTGGGTAGATGCTTGTGATAAGCTTAAGATCACCATTACAGCAAAAGGAGCTCAGGGAGCGGTTTTGCGATATCGAGAACAGAAAAACCAGTCGACTCCTGGGCTTTCATCACCTCCCACACAAGCACCTCAAGAGTTTTCACACAAAGCATTTGTCAACACAATTATTGAATGGATTGTGGCTGATGATCAGGTATGTATGGTTGCACCCTCACGACTATATTGCTTTCTATTAACTACTACATGTATTGTTGCCATGTAGTCTCTTAATGTAATTGAATCCCCTCAACTTCGAGCAATCTTTCAACTCTTGCGCCATGAGTTGAAAGATTCCGATATTCCATCCCGTACAACAATATGCAATCGTATTTCTGACATCCTTCAAGATCACATCGATGTTTTGAAGAAGGATATGCAGCAAAGCGCATCTATCTCCATTCCACTATAGTCTATTTATTTACTCGGGCTTCGTTGTAATAGAAATCACTCGGACGGATTTCATTCACTACCGATATGTGGTCGGATACTAATGTCACTCCATTTATGGCAGTGACTGCACATTGGATTGAACCACAAACTGAGAATACAGTGAATGGACCACATTGTGTCCTGAAGCTATGCTCCGATCTCATTGGCTTCCAACGGGTACCTGGGCATCATACAGGGGAGCATCTCGCTCATGCCTTCCTTCACATTACAGATCGGCTAGGAATCACGGAAAAGGTGAGAATATCTCAAAGTATGTACGTTAAGCATCAGTAATAATTTAACTACACTTTAGATTGGGTGGATTACGGTGGATAATGCATCCAACAATGATACACTCCTTGCAACTTTGGAACGAGAACTTCGCCGACGCCGTATAAAGTTCCACAAAGTTCAACGTCATATTAGGTAAACCATACAACCAACCTTGACACAATCTGATTACAGAATTGATATTCTTGTATAGATGTTTTCCCCATGTTGTGAACCTTGCATGCAAAGCAGTGATAGAGGCAATAACACGGGTAAAGTTTGCGGCAGTTGATGCTGAGGAATATGTTCCCCCAGATGGACCTCATCTGAGTTCTTTTGTCGAGGCATTGCATCGTGATCCTATAGCCACAATACATTCATTGATTCGAGCTGTGAGTAACTACAGTATTTTCGGAACTGACATATTTTCTAAATTGAGTTTGTTTCAGATAAGGGCTTCTTCCCTTCGTCGACATCATTTCAATATATGCTTGGAGAGCCTTGATAAACATTTGCAACTTCTTCGTGACATTGACACGAGATGGTCATCGACACTTCTGATGATAACACGTGCTATTGACCTGTGGGAGGTAGGCTAGTAGTATTGGCTTTCTCCCTCCATTCTTACTGATGACTTAGGCCATTGACTTGTTTTTGGAGAATGATGAGTTCCGAGATTTACGAAAATTCACACTTAGTGATATAGAATGGGAGGCATTGATTGCATTTCGAGATATCCTTCAGGTATGTATTTCACATGCATATTACCTCCTCAATCTCAAACAGTCTGTCAATAGGTCCCTCATGCTTTCCAGCAATTGCTCTCATATGAGAGTACACCAACACTTTGTGATGCTATCCCAGCATATGCAGATTTCGAATTTGCTTGGAAGGAATACCAAGTAGCTCACCCCGAAGTTGCCCCTCTCATCCAACCTGGCCTTGATAAACTTGAAGTTTATCGTGAACGGACTGAGCTTGTCCCCGCATATACTCTCGCTATGAGTACGTTTCTTTATGTTATAGATCAATCTACTCATACTAATTCAATATCTGTAGTTGTCAATCCGTCAGAGAAGTTGATGTGGTATTATGATAACGAAATGTCAGACGAAGCTCTAGAGGCAAAAGACCTCTTTTTGCGTGAAGTGAGCAACAATCACCTTATCTTCGCTACCAACAGAACCACTAATAATATCCCTAGCTTGAAGCATATCGTACTAATGAAGCGCCACCAACAGAGCCATCTGATGCTTCTTCCCCTGCCCACAATAGACGTTTATGGGCTCATGATGTCTTAAAGTCCCGACGTCGACGCACGCAGCCGACTGAATGCACTCTGGAAACGGAAGTTGAGCGGTACCTCAATGATCAATTAGCTGCTCCCAGCATTTCGAGTTTATCTTGGTGGCAGGTTAGTATGCTTTCCTTCTGAAATATTCATTTGTGTTCTAATTTGGAGCATCCAGGACAATTCACACCGCTATCCAACCATTTTTCGACTTGCCATGGATGTAATACCCATCCAAGGAAGTGCAGTTCCCTGTGAACGTGTCTTCTCCTCTGCAAAAGAAACCATGGCCGCTCGACGAAATCGCATCACAGCCGAATTGATGGAAGCACTTCAACTTCTCAAATTCTCGGTGAAAAAGGGACGTAGTTTGAACTTCACATCGGGCCTGAGTTTCAAGATTGAGTTAGATGACTTGGAGACATTTATGACTATTGAGAATCAATTCCCAGAGGACGTCCATTCATACAGCGAGAGATTTATTCCAAAACGGAACTAATGTATTTGCTTGTAATCACCAATGTTTGATAGCTATGAGATATATAATTTCCCTATAACTTGAAATTTGTGTTAAAGCAATCATGAGACGGTGTGAAATCACGGTGTACATATGCTCCTCCTCCGACTTGGCGCCTGAAGATCACATTGTATCTCCTCCCACTATCATCATGACTCTATGAAGGTCGTTCCAATTGGCAACCCAGAGCATCCTCCGCTTCCTGGGGGCTATGGTGAGGCGCATGTACGCTGAGCTGATGTTGATAGGGCAGACGGCAAGACCGTCGAAAGCGAAACTACATCTTTGGCTCCCACTCACTGCGCTGCCAATCGCAGCTCTACCACAACAGTATGTTTGCTTCATCATCTCCTTGCTGATAGTAGATCTCAGCTGCAACTAGAGGGAGAACTTGTCATTAGTTCACTCCCTGGTGCGATCACTATTATTGTTCATTGATGATATCCTGGATATTTCTAAGAGTGGGTTTTTGTCCCGTTTCGATCTTTCTTGTGCTGACTTATTGTTGTTCCTCAGTTGAGGCAAGGTTTCATACTCATTACGCCAGGCTGTTTTCGAAATCCTCAAGACACTTGTTGTTCGAGCTTCATGTACGATATTGATTGCAATATCCCGGATCAACTCATTGGTGATTTGTTGCGTCAATAACAAGTTATCACCAACCTTGTCGGCAATGCAATCAAGTTTATGCCCTCAAAGGAGGATAAGACGAGACATATTGTACTCACATATCGACTTATTAGTATCGCCAAGGATGAGTTAAGCATGATCCTTGATTTCTTTTCTGTCAGGCTGATGGATTGACAACCAGGGACCCCCAATATTCATTTCGCGGAGTAAAAATTCTCGCCCCAACAAATATGACTCTTCAAACTCAAAACTGACAGGTCGAGGCTTCGAGATCGCCTACGGCTCCGTCGTCTGGGACACTGTTCGAATAGGGGACTACGAGATTGACAGCCAAGCCTAGGTATGTTCCCATTCCCATCCTCCTCTCAAATTCTTAAACTTTCCTCGTACACAGCTTCTGCAACAACAGGCAACGACAAACCCCTTTCCTCTTGAACATCCCAGCTCCACCAAAATCCCCCCCCCCCTACTTGGAATTGGTCGCCATCTGTCAGGCATCATCATCAGTGACCCATCTCAGATAAGGTATGCGGCACTTCAGGCGAGCAGAGTGGGGATTTCTACTAGAAAGTAGGGATTAGTGCATTGACAGTGTATGGAGAGGCGAAACCGGTACGATTGACGAGTGCGAGTGCGAGACCGATCAGTCAACCGCAGTTGATTCGGGGATGCCAATCATTCTTGCGAGGCCCGGCCGGATATCACTGGTGCATTAGGGATTGGGCTAGGGAGCGATGGATATGGACAATCATATCCCGAAACCTTTACAACAAAACGACCTCATCAACACCTTCGGTAAACTTAGCAGTGAGCAGAAGGCACATTTAATGTGTAGCTGATGGTTACACAGAACATTTCTCTATAGCAGGTATCACTGTGGCAGCGGTGGCAATGGACAGCGACTTCAGTCGATCCCTCACAGTTGAGGCGGAATCTCTTCGGAGACTATAGAACAAAAATGTGAGTTTTACCCCTACCTCTTGCTGTTTAGTACTATAGTTGAGCTTAGACTTTCATATATTCTATTTTTTCACTACACAATTATCTCAGTAGCTATTTTTTACCCTAGCAATCTTTTTAATGACAAGAAACCTCATCCGATCGTCCCATTGGGTAAGCATCAGCAAACGACGGAAATCCTGATTCCTCCTGCTGAGTTCAGTCGGGCCGTGCGGCGCCTGATCAGGTAGGTTGAAACGGAGCACGCCATAACTGGCCTGTTCAATCCTGTCTATCCGGATCGCATGCTGTTGGACCTCATCAGTCCTTTTCAGTTCTATCTGGCCATGTCGGCCCTGATCAAATATCAAACAGGCTATAACAGGGAGGTCTCACTCCTGGCACTGGTCGCACTGGCACCGTGACTTCGACTCGGACTCGGACTCGGACAACTCAGAATCACTGAACTAGTAGGCTCAGTCTGGCACTAGCACTCAAATATACGGACACTGTTTGGATTCACCAATATAATAGCAATTTATTATATATCTAAATTTACAATTGACTCCCAGACTTGCAACGTTTTGAGGTTGAAGCCGCTTTGCTTGAACTTGAACCTTCGCCACTGGCAGGACTGTGACCTCTCTCATCCCTTGCGCTCCTCTTTTTGTGGCCATTGTGGCTTCTAATAATGCTTGCGTTACGATGGGCAGTTGCATTGATAGCCTCCGGTAGCGTGAGATGCATGGAATGTGAAGTCCGTGAGGCATCGACCATTTCAGAACCCGAGGCGAAGCGGCCTAACGGTGGCATGTTGCCACGGTCGAGTGCACTATTTTGGCTGCTGTTTGACTTGCTTGTACTCAGGCTGCTTCCCATATCTTGAAAGAGGTGACCGCCTGCCAAGTTTGATGACAGTGATGATCCAATGGTGGCTCTCATCCAGTCCCCGTCCAATTTGGGGTCAACCTCTTGTTCATCCAAGTCACTGGCCACGTTTTCTATAGCCTGGGACACCATCATGTCCGGTGATTTTGTGAGTGAGGTAATGCATTAGGTGAACTTTATTTACTCTTACCTCGCGTCCTTTCCCTTTCTGATCCTTGTGAATATGCTTTGACTCAGACACCTCTACTTTCTCTTCATCATCTGCCCTATTCCCCGAGAATACACCTTTAATCTCCTGACGGCGCAAGAGCAAGCTGTTGAGATGCTTCTTGTAAGCCCCGGTAACCTTCTCCTGGGCAGACACAATGCTACGGGCAGAGGATATCTGGATATCAATTTCTGACAATAGGAGTCCCTGTAGGAGTGTGTGGAATTCATGCGCAGCCTCTGCTTCACTTGGAACTGGTACGGTGACACTCATTGGTGGCCCTGCATCCGAGTCTGACTCGGAAGGTGCAAAAAGTGGAGGTTGATCTCTAGGACGTGCAGGGGGCGAGTAAGAGTCCCTGGTGTATTCTTCTACCCATTGTGTATCCCCTGTCTGAGAATCGAGGAGGCCATTGGGCTCGAAAAGCCTTGAAGAAGTTGTTTAGTTAAATACAGGATACAAATAACTTTGTGAATACCGAGAGGTTTTTTGCGCTCCTTTCGCAGTGGCATCACGCGCGAGGCCAAATACTTTGTGCTGAACAGTAAAATCGGACTGGGTGGTGTATTGGCTCCCCATATCACCATCTGCGTATGAGGACATGGTCACAGTAAGAAGATAAGGATACCTTCATCGTCTCAGGTTCTAATCATATAACCATTACCATTGTCACAATTATTTATCCGCTTTCTTAGGCTAATAACAAGAGTTTCCTGCGGGACTACAAGGTCTAGTCAATTCAGAAGAGTACATATCTCTAACGCTACACTACAGATCTGCAAAGCCTAGGTCCTCTCGAAGGTCGTTCCGCAGTGCCTCACTGTCTACCCCAATGTTAAGCTCATCATCGCTCGCATGGTCCTCCTCTTGGTCATCGTCATTCTCTGGACCTTCGATATCAGAACCCTCACTTCTAGAGCCATGAGAGCTTGTCTCATCATCACCTTCGTCAACCCTAGGACTCTCGTTAGCTGCTTCTCCTGTTGCCTCACCGAGTCCCAAGTCCTCATCTTCCAATATTGTCTCGTCAGCGCGTTCAGGATCATCAACCTTGGCTGGTACATGTCCGACGCCGCCACCCTGGTATCGCATGTACATATCCCTGTCCACAAAACTAACAAGCCAATTAGTTAATTGTCACCCAACCGCCATTGTAAAACTTACAGGTTAATATAATAGAAATTCCACTTTGGGAACTGGAAGTGTTGTGATCGCCGCTCGAGAGATGGGGCTAGCTCGCCATGAGCAAAAGCAGGGATTATGTGAGCACCACGAATGACGTCGTCAGGATCCAAAAACCCGTAAGAGTCAACATCCTGGGGTGGTCGAAACGCCACACGATGTAGTCGGCGCTGCTTAAAGCCAGCAGGGAAGGTGGTATCGCGCTGATACCAACGTACGAAGAGAAATTCCATGGTGTGAGCAGTAGCCGGCTGGCCAGGAATCGTGTGGATCACCTCTGCATGATATATCCCCAGAACATGGGCATAGACAAAGGGATGCCCATCTTCTGAAGTGCAAGTGAGAGGATCAAAGAGTGGAGAGGCAGCCATAACATCGGCACGACTCCGCAGATTGATCATGTCGTATTCTTGTCGCAGGTCGTAGGTAGTGTAGTTGAGCCGCATCGTCTTGTGATCGTATATCCTGTCGCTTAAGATACAGACTTGCCCAAGTTCTTCTGTCGAATAACTTGTACCGTCATCTACAAAGCCTGGGTTACGAAGACGACCAACTAAATGGTTACGGAGTTTCAGCATAAAGTTCTGTATAGCACGTCCTTCAGTCGATATTCCATTGAAAGTGACATGGAAAAGAACATACATCGAACGCAAGATCATCTTCGTGTTCATCAATCCAGTTGAGTACACGAATGGGGGAATTACGAGAGGGTGAGATATAGTGGTGGCCGTCAGCAGGGTTGATCTTTGGACGTTCATTAGATCCTTCCAAGCCGCGTTTACGTTTGAAACCAAGTTTGGCGTATTCGTTTTGTAGGAGTGTCTTCTTGAAGAGGCGCTCCCTTCGATGGATGCGTGCAATATGACGAGCATGCTGGATCTTGTTAGTGCGGGCATAGTATTGTTTCACGCTGCGATGCTCCAATTCGCTCTGCCGTTGCAAATATTAGTAAGTGATCATAAACCTATAATGAATAGCAATCGCTTACTGTTTGTGTTGAGTATGAGTCAGTGGTACCAAAGCGAATTATGTGCCAAACATAATCACCCATGGCATGAAGCTTGTACGTCAGAAGTTGAAATGTCTTGTTCAGACGTCCAGTATTGGCAGCAGGTGTGGTAGGTAACTGATTGCCTTGAGATGCTTTCTTAGCTTGCCGTCGGACACGTGCTGCTTCTTCACGAGGGAGTTCGCGGGTTTGGTAAGTGGGACATATCTTATTGGTGAAGTAACGTATCATGAACCCGAATGTTCGTGTTAATTCTTCAAGTATCTTGACCGTAGAGTTCGTATGGAGGCGAAGCTTGGCATTTGCATGCCATTCTGCAACCACAAATAGCAAATCTTGAATACATCGGTCGTGGTCTGGGCTGTCAAATAAACCCTCGAAAACAGGCATTGAACACTGGTTTAGAGATTGTCCCATCAGTTCACTGCAAGAAATAAGCATCCAAGTCAACAACACCCACCTGGAGGAAGTCCTCATAATTTCGTGCAGCAAGTTTCTTGAGGGCAGAGGAGTTATTATCAAAACGACAGATCGAGGACCCAAACGCAGGTATTTGGCGAAATCTAATGCAATGTTCAGTATCTTATATCACAGAAAAATAATATATGAGAGATATTTACCGTTCATTGAGCAGCTGAATAGCATTACCACCTAGCGAGACCAGTATTCGAATCAAATGTATGAAAAGTGCCTTCCATACCCCGAGCTCGATTTCATGCATTAAGTCCACCACAAACAAGGAGAAGTAGTCGAATGTCTCTCCTAAACTATCTGCGAAGGCATTCTGGGAAGGTATTAGATACGTATTTTGGTATCAACTACAACGTGGGACATACTGAGGTTGGAACATATGATAAAGGCGATAATATGTCTTCCACTGCTGTGGACTTGACACCCTTTCCACGTTCGTAGATTGCTGCGCGAGCCATTTTTACCTTATTCTGAAGAGGATGGCAGTTTGTGCGCTTGTGATTTGCTCATCTTGTCATATCTGGTATGGTACTGACTTGGGGTATTTGTGTCTTCTTGGTTTTGCAGCGAGGACATGGGCATGTACCCAGGTTCCGAATTGATGCAAGCAGAACCCTGTTCAAACTGTTACCATTTATAGGGCTTTGTTATTTAAGAGAAGATGTACTTTTCAGGATAGTCAGCAGAATAAGTAAAGATTCGTGGGAAGACTCGACGCGTGTTCCCATCCGAACACTTAATGACAATACCATGAGTATATGCATGTACAAAGTCAGCGTCAAGGACGGTTCGAAGCACACCATGCATCAACTCTCGCCAACAGTGTGTGAGTACTTCCGCAGGAGGGCCTTCACCAGTAAGGTTGAGATAGAAATCATGGAATGAATCGGAGAGCTGTAAATAGATAAGAAAATGATTTGGGAGGTTACCGTAAGGCGAAGATAATGAATATACCTTGGGAATGTAAGCGACGTGATGACAACTTCCAGTGGCGGGTCGCACACGTTCATACTTTGATTGATTTCCAAAGTATAGATATAGTGGCCAAAGCGATGCATCACCAAAGTTAGCAAGATGGGTTGAATCAGAATATAACATGAGAGTGCAGATAACACGTTCTAATGTACATCCCTCTTCAGGTGGTTGTCGTTGAAGGGCTTCATGGGCCTCGATAAAGACATCGCTGGTGTAAAGTTCCCCATGTACACGCTCTGCTTCGGAGTTGGGGTCCAGTACTTGCGATAAGGGACATACTGGAAATAGGGTGCATTAGGACTTGACCACGACTCCTTGATGATCTCGACTAAGGACCGGTGTATCAAGCCCGGTACGGAGAACAGGGGAATGGGGGATAGAGTGTTTGGAGGGTGAGGGCGTCCATCAGGAACTTGGATTTGAACGACGGATTCACGCCAACGGGATCCATCCTTCTCCAAGACTGCATCCATCAATGCCGTCTCACGTTTTGCACTGAAATTCGCCAGTTCACCTTGGTCCACCTGACGTATAACATCATGCACAAGCCTGTCGCACTCCTCAATGGATTTCGAGGATGACTCCCAAAACCATTTCATGATTCGGCGTGAGGAAGCGTTGGAGCAACCATCAAGTTGAGTGGTCAGGTTGTCAGATGTGCTTGCCTGGCGAGCAAGCTTGGGAGGAACCAATGAAGCTGGCTCTACGAAATTGATAGGTGTGGCGGTGGGGGTAGATAAATCTGGAGCGGATGGGACCATGGGTGTGTCATATACAGAATACAATCCGAAGCGATCAGGTGATGTGCGATGAGACTCGAAGATGGGGTTAAAAATTGGTGAAGGAGTCGGAGCTGGGGTAATAACATTTGTAGTTGGAGGACGAAGAGCGCGTTGTTGTTCAATGACTTTCCATGTTGGTCTTCTGATACGACGACCACGTCCGGTAGGTTCTGGCTCGGGGGGATCAGGGACAATGGGATCATCAATGGGCATGACTACATTGTCAAAGTCTACAGTGCCCTGGGAGTAATGACATGAGCATATAGAAATAAAGAGATAGGAAGAGAGAATCTTACTGTATCAAGAGGGGCACTCATGGCCACAGCAGCGGGTATACCACTGACGGCCCCGGCAATCTCCTTAGCAAGTTGGGTTTTTCGCTCAGCCTCAATACGTTCATACTTCCGTGCAATCAAATCCAGCTGAGATGCTTGCGACCGTTTGAAGGATGGACAATTTGACTGGTGAATATTGAGACCGCGTCGTGTTTGGGACCCAGATTCACAGGAATCAACACATGGGAAAAGATAGCCTTGGTGGGCGGGCATTTGAAGAATCAGGATGACAAGAATGACAAATGCAAATAATGAGAGACGAAGCCACAGAGGCTGCGAAACCATTGTTTCTCGCACTGCGAAGGAGAAACGAAGGGGATAGTTCCCTCGCTCTGGGAGGAAGAGGCAAAGTACTTTGATGTAGAGTTCAAGTGCCGGGAATTAAGAGGGAAAATCGGGCAGGTAGTTGACAAGCCAGATGGTAGGAGTCTGGTAGTTCAGATCTGCCTTGTCGCAAGCTGCAAATCACAATGGCCGGAGGACTAACAGCGGCGCGCAACCGCAACAGAGTCAGCCTCAGTCAGCGGAAGCCAAAATTCATGAACCTTATTTTTCTCACTGTATCAACAAACGACGTTCCCTTCCTTGTTTCTCTTCCCTCCGCCTAAGTTGATAGCGTGACTTGAGTCATGGAGTCCTATGCTGGTGGACAAAATCCCCACTCAGCAACTCCCGGTCAATCTGCCTTTCAACAGCCTCATCTTGGCTCTAGCGCAACTGCCGGCCAATGGTCTTCCACTACCATGAGTGGTTCATTGCATAGTGGTATAGGCCTTAACACTAACGTCACATCAACAATCCCACCACAGTATCAAGTCAATGCATACTCACCTTCACAAGGTCAACATGGACCCACAGCATACCCGCCATCACAGTTCTCTCCCTCTCTTGCGCACCCCACAGCATACACAGCGGGTATGACCAGCCCATACCAGCTCCCAAACCCACCAGCCGGTAATAGTCCCTACTTGCAGCATCAAAATCGTACGTCAGACGATCATTTGACATAAGCAAACGGACTTACCTCACTCTTAAAAATGCCAACAGCTGAACATAATCACGGAGTTTCTCCGCAAAGTCTTGTACCCAACCATGGGAGCCCTGCACCCACTGGAGACCATCAGTAAGTGGTGCGAATATACATCAACTCTTCAGATGACTTACACATCCAAAGTCTTGTTCGTACTCACGATGCGGCCCAGGATGTGACACGTCACGAAGGACGTGCGTATTTTATACCAGATATGATCTCTACGGATAGTACTGCTTATACAACATGAGCAGAGACGATGAATGGGGCAAAGACTGGATTACCAGGCAGCAAGAAACGGAGTCGTCAAGAAAGGAGCGACGAGTCCGACTCTGGAGATGAGGATGACGAGGTTGAAGTCGTGGAAACTGTGAAGAGAGGTAAACGAGTCAGCCGTAAAGACCCTTTCAAGAAATACGGGCGCATTTTTTGTCGCTTGGGAGGCATGTTCACACCTGTCATAGATTTTGTCCAAGCGGGGGTTGATTGGGAGATCGGACATCAAGCGGCTCTAAGCCGCTCCAACACGGATCTATCAACTACTTCACAGCCAGAAATAGATTTGAAGGAAGTGAAGGACATAGAACCGATTGAGTAAGCACACCCTGGCTAGACGGAATAGTCACTTACTTTATGTTTGCCAGGAAAAGACGTCTTGTCGAAAGTTGGATTATTGCTTGCGGTTTCATTCCTAACTTTCGACAGGATATGATAGAGCGTGTGATACGACGCCGTGATATACAAAGTATATGTGACAAGGTGTGTACTAGTAACAACACCTTCCATTCTTGTCATCCGACTCGTTTAACTTTGTTTGATGCATGCGGGCCGTTCGATTATTGATTAATCTGGTAATTGTTGCATCTTGCAGTTCAACAGTTCCATCATGGCAACTCGCTCAAACGACACGGGCCTCCTCAAAAAGCACGTCCTATCCTATATCAAGAAGGACGGTGGGGCTCTAATCCCAGAACTGAAGGGTGCCGCACGCAACGACAAAAGCGAACGCGGTTGGAAGCACCCAGATTTTGCATACCTTCTCATGCCTGTCAAGTACGATCCGACACCCGAGTAAGTGCATTCTCAAGAACACCTGTCAGAGACTAAACTTCTCACCATCTCCAGAATTCTGACGTTCCTCAGAGCAAATGACCGAAGGTATCCGGTGACCCATAATCAGCTCCCTCGTTTCCTCTTTCCTGAAGGCCATGTGTTGGTCCCGATGCATGAGGAGGATCACCTCCTCGAAGGGCATTTCATCATTTTTGTATGTCGTCCCTCCTCTCTCGTTGATGCATACTTATCGTTGCTATACTCATCGTAGGTTTTAAAACACACATATACGACACCAAGCTCTGTGTTCTCCACTGGGAAAGGCTCACGCAAGGGAAGTAATGCCGAGCGTATTGGCATCAATGCACTGTCGGCATGTCCCACTGCCTATGGTTGCATTCAGGTAAGTCTCGCTCGGATGTTTATCTCATACCCTAAGATTCTGAACTTGGACATGATTGAAATGTCAGGCACGCCACATGCTCAACACACAACCAGAGTGGGAACGTATCGACGGCAACTTCAACGCGGAGAAGTTCTATTGGAGTATTGTCACAATCTTGGAGGATGGTGACGAAGGGAAGGCACACTTGGACAAGATCAGCAAGTACGTGCATGACCTATTATTGTATTACCATGACTAATATTGTCATTTACAGGGTAGTATTCGGTAACAATACCCAACCGCCTCTCAGTGACGACTCCGAGGAAGAATCTGTCGAGGCACGAATCCTTCGCCATCGCCGTGAGAGGGCGGAGGCAGTGACGGGTGGTGTTCCTTCTACATGAGTCGTTCTCATTGTAGTAAGCTTATATGTGGCTATTGGATTGGAGCTGCTATGCTCCTGGGTGGAAGGACTCGGATGGAAGCCTACTATAGGAATCTTTTATAACAAATATATTTTTCGCTTTTTCAAAATGGGTGTACCTGTCAATAACGACCTGTGGCTGATAGTATGAAAAACGGAAGGTTTGAAAGATAATCTACATGACATGGCCATGTTTTCGTGTATCGGACTGTTCAGATGGTAGTAAACATATCTAGGGATTTCTAGCCTGAAATGGCTGGATCAAGCCTGACCAGATTGAAAAGGACCATCAGGCATATCAGCCTGATGGAGATTGCAACGACGCGGGCGGCGGTACGTTGCTGTATATGGCACGTTGAAATCGTCGGGCCCTGATGAGCCTGTTGAGCCTGTTATGAGCGTATATGGTCATAACAGAAGTTTCCGAATTCGCTGATGCAAAGCAGCGCCCTTAAGCGCCCAAGCCGATGACAAGCCAGTTTGAAGCCCAAGTCAGTCCGAGTCAGCCAGGTTCAAAACGTCTGACCCTTGTATGGTTGGGCTAATAGACCTTTTGGGACAATGTCCATTGGACTTTCGGACATGGGATTTTATCGGCGCTCCCTCTTGACGAATTAGGAAGGTGGTTGATCTGAACCAAGTGTGAGCTCGATCGGTGTGCGTCAGTGCATGGCAGAACGCTGCCCTGACTGCGACTATCTCTACGATGTCCCATCCGTCAATGTAGGCTCTCGTACGCCTCGGAATCGGTTCAGGATACAGAGAAGGGTATGTACTTACTCTATTCCACATGGATCTAACTGATGATCTGGCACTATACTTAGTGCTCGAACAAAGCCTGCCCCCATACAGTCTTCTACTCCGATCCATTGGAACCATCCACTGCCGACAACATCGTTCGTGCCGCACGTCAAGACCCTACTTTTCTTCATTCTCTTGGTTACATGAGAGTCAACTCCAACCTGTTGCATACCCAACTGTACAGCACAGCCGACCTCGTACATGATTCTAATGTCGACACCTCATGCTTCCCCAACAACCCTTTCACGGGACTAAACCCTACTAATCATACCACATCCCTAAACCCCACTACATCTAATGCCACACCCGTACATATTTCAACTACTCCGCCTGTGAATCCTCCACCTACGCACCCTTCGCTTACGAATTCTCCGTCTACGAGTACCACACTCACCCCTTCTCAACCCCACTGTAACGATGGCCGCACTGGCATATTCTGCGCCAACAAAGCATGTGTTACCGCTACTGGTAGCCGTCGTAAAGGTCATATTGGCTGCCAGGGACTTTATTGCAAGAGTTGCTGTCAGGGTGTAGCCCGATCTGCGCTACAGCGTGCTACTGAGCGTGGTAGCACGATATATAAGTGTTCAGTGGGTAAGCACCGCCTTACAGGTGTCCAGATCAATAGCATTCTGGCGAAAGTAGCTCCCACCTTCCGCCAACCGTCTGTGCCACCACTACCACCCACCAGTCCGAAACCTTCTCATGATCGAGATGGAGGATCGCAGGAGGAAGAGCCACATTCCCCTCATCTCCCATCGCTATTCCCCTCATCGCTTCCTGTGCAACAAGTAATGCAACCACCCTCTCGAAATCCATCGCTTTCCCAACGATCAGCATCATCGTCGAAGCTGCCGACTTCTTCCCAGCCTCGATCAACCCTCTCTGTCCCTATTGCGGCTATGTGGCAAGAGATGTCTTCGGGATGGGTACAGGCACGCCAGGATGCCATGAGTAAGGAGGAGAAGGGGCGGAGTGGTAAGACGATGGTTATGGAGACGAAGGCCCAAAAGCGGATGCAGGTTCAGGTACTTTGCTGGACTGAGGTGTGTTACATCTCATAACAACTTGGATTCAATAGACTAACTGGTGCTGTAGGAAGGGAAGCAACCAATGGATTTTCCGTTGACGTCCCCTCGGTTTCCTGATTTTTGTCTTGCTGACCACCAGGTCCTATGTTCTATCTTATGCCTTTCCGATGACAACCTATACGCCGAAACCTTTATCCCATCAACAGGTCGTTGGTCGTATCACTCTACATCAACTATCCGTGAAGTTATTACAAATCAGGTCCTTCTTTATCGGTGCCTACCATCTGGTGTTGGCAAATCACTTGTAGACTGCCCAGGGCTTAACCAAGAGGTGGAAAAGCTGCGGCCACGATCTAGCAAACGAAAGCGAGATCACTCTGATCGCGCCATACCCAATGTGCCTATCGAAATCCTCGATGACGATGACGATAATGAAACACCTCGTAAGAAGATTCGTTCCTTGGTACCATCGACACCCAAGACGATTAGACAACGTTCACTAACACCTCTTGTGATGTCATCACCTATACCTCGTCCTCGGCGTCCCTCAATCCAGCCACTCTCATTTGTTAAATCTCGCGCTACCTCCCCTGACGATGTGGTATTTTTGGCAGCGCCTCCGCCCAGCCAACGTCAAGTGGGTGGGACACTTACCACAACATTTGGTGAAGCATCCAAACCGCTGTGTTATCGACCGTGGGCGAATGATAGGCCCCTGTATCACGGTGGCAAACGAACTTTCCCATCATCGTTTTATGCGATCAATGTCTTCGAGGGATTTGACAGTATCACTACTCTCACCAACTCTCGTTCACCACGGGTCTGCCTTCGTGATGCTTTCCAACAAGTCTTCGGCTTACCCTATGCCAAGTCCACCTACTCGTTGCATCACACCATCTATCTCCGGCACCCCAATCTAGTAAAGAAATACCATCAGCAGCGCCGAATTCCCCAAACTACGTATCTTCATTTCAAGAAGGCCTCCGAGTCTGTTGTGCCATGTGCTACCATTGATACTGATCTTATTGTTATAGATGACAACTCGGACGTGGATGACTTGGATGTGGATGCCGCAAATAGTACTCGGGAACCGTCTAGTTTTCACCAGCAAATGGTGTCAGAATTGCTTGATAATGGCGATGGTAATGATCATCCTGGTCCTCAGTGTCCGTACTGTGATGATGCATACCCTGGCAATCCTACAAAGCACTTGCAAGATTTACGAGTGACTCTTGATGCCCACAGCCGACCATGTCCTATGCCAGGACATCCGCAACGCCGTTCTGTTAACCCGGTGACACTTGCAACATCTCATTGTGCTCGTCATCGACTTGAGCATGATGTTATTCCTCTCGCGCGAGAACAGGGATGGCCGCTATCAATTCAATTTGATCTTCTTCATGCTCGTATTCTTGACTTCCATGGAAAGCTTCTTAACATCATCCATGATCCCTGGTCCTCGCCGTTCATTGGGTCATTGTTAAAGCAGCTCCGGAAGTACAATTCACTCCATGTCTTTGGTCATCATGGCGAATACAAGGTTTCGTCAAGCCTCAGTGCTGGATAGTAAGTCTAATGATTCTCCCCTATTTTCTAACTAATAAGTTTTCTATTAGCTATGGTGATCGAGGCTTTGAGATCATTGCATCTACCTTGCTTCTTCTGTTTCCTCTAGAAGATCATGATGATGTTTGCATTCATGCAGATCCTGAAAGGATGCTACCTACAGACTGCTTTATTCCATTTCCATCATTTCTTGACCGTATTTTAGTTCAGCATGTTACAATCCTACTAATTTTGGAAGATAGACCTATGCTTGATATCAATGATGCAATAGAGATGATGTTTGCTAGTGCAGACTTTGGTAGATTATATTATCCAGTTGATAGTTGCCAGGAGGTAGAGCCTTAGTTTAAATTCAATCACTTCTGGTTTAACAACAGCTTGATCTATAAGACACCTAAGTATATAATTAGACAAGAAGTTCATTACGAGGAATTTGATAAGGCATTGCATGTTGATGCTGAAGATCAGCAACAATAATTTCATTCCTTCGTTGAATCATCTCATCTAAGAAAAACTCATACCGATCCACCCGCATCTCCTGGACAATTGCTTGAAACCCTCCAAACCAGGCATTTGTCATTTCTGCAGCAGAAGAGTTGAAGCGCCATTTGTCATTAACCATTAAGTCAGGAAAATGAGCAGGATTACACCATCGGCCACAGAATTCGTCTGACTCTTTGTGTTTGGATTTCATATGAAAAACATCAACAGGAAGAGCACATCGATCAAAGTGTGAGTCTTGAAGATTATTGATCAGCTTTTTGACATGACAATTGTTGTCATGAAAAATAACACCTGGAACTGATTTTGCAGTAGGAAATAATGCATGAAGGAAGAGCTAGTGTCACAGTTAGTATATATCTTATAGAAAAAGGGATTCTATACTCACCCGTACACCATTGGGACTCTCAGATCCATAAAATGTTGCCCGTCCTTGAATTATACCACATGATGTGACACAAAGTTGTTCATTATGTGTACGGCGACGTCCAAATCGTGCGCGTGGTTTAGCATTGCCTTCATCTGACTTGCCTTCACAGCCCTCTTGAGTATTAGGCAAGTCATCTGATGAAGACAGATCTTGCATAATAGCAGTTTCTGGCTGTGTAACATTGAGACGTTCCAAGCGTTTCTTGAGTTGAAACATTGCAGTACGCTCTATAATCCCTACAACCTCTAACTGGCGATGATCAGCCTTGGAACATGTCTGATGACCAGGCTCAATATGATCATCACAGTCAACAATAACACATATATCCCGCATATCTGCATGTGTGTAGCAGAATCGATCCCGTTGAGAGGAGAGTGCCTCTTTGCAATCATGAACACTGCAGCATGGCCGTCCAATAGAAATTCCATCTACAACACTGGCCCGTAAAGCAGCTTAAAAATATATATAAGTACTAAAATAACAATGAAGTGATAATATGACAAACCTGGTGTTCCATCAGGAGATTTACGCTCAGCACAACATAAATTACATGCATGATTCCAATATTTCTGCCCAGGACCAACCATATGTTGATTTCGAGTTTCAAGTGCAAAGTGTAAACGCTGATCTTGAGGTACACTTACATCAAGAATAAGAATTGTGTTACGTGAAGAACAATCAAGTAACAGCCCATGGACAAAGAAGGCATCCCAGACCTGTTCAGTATTGATTTGAAGCTGATATGACCATGGTGCTTGGATACGAACACTTGCATCGGGTACATCAAGATTATATATGCGAGCAAGATTGGTTGCAGATGTCCTATAAAATATTGGCATAAAAATATCCAAGAAAGAATAGCACCTACCATGAGCAAACCATTGCATTTGAAAATCGCTCACACAAGCTTGCTTCAATATAATAATGCATCGAGATATTGACAATATGAGGTGTTCCATGATAGTATATATGTTCAGAGCTATGTCGATGAACATAGAATGATGGATAGTAGCGAGTATGACAGCCTACAACAGTTTGATTACATGTCTTAAGAAATACATAACACCATACCTGGACATGCTGCAGAGTACACATAGCATGGAAGAGCACCAAAGTTTGTTGTGAATAAAGTTCCTTCATTTGTATTGATTCTTGTAAGTTCACGAGCAGATAGTGCCTGCGATCCTCGAACATCAAGTGCACACTTGGGATCCAGACACACACGTGTAGGTGGATATAGAGGATAGAATACTGCAAATAATAGCAATCAGCATGAGATTTTGCATATTGGGTTCAACGTACCAGTCCGATGGCGAACACCGTATTGTAGGAAGAATGGCAAGTACCGACCATTACGCAGGGCAGTCTCATCCAGGAGGGAACTACGCTGCGTTCTACACTCCCAGATAAGCTCGCGTTGCGCAGTCCACGCACGTGTGATGCACGGAACATCAACACCAAATGCCTCTGCAAGGAAACTAGAGACATTATGTGGTAAAGCGGCGGGAGGCCCTGTTGCTGTGGATGCTTGCACCCATTCTAAGCCTTCCCCAAAGTGCTGGGCTACAAGAGAGGTGAAGCGAAAGGTATCCCGAGATGAGAGACTAGTAGGTACATTGTCCTGCATTGAGTGATCGACGGGAGTACAGGTAGTAAGCATCACGACAAACAAACTTGAAAGTCGATCGTACGTGGCAGTATCGTTGAACGAGCGCCCTATACCTAGCACACATCAACAACACCAAGCAACCCCCCACCGAAAGTAGACCAATGGACTTATAGCCCATGGGGCCCAATTCGGGTCGATTTGGGAAATGGACCAATAGACTTATAGCCCGAGCTCACTTCGGGTCGGTCCATCGGTCCAATAGCCCTGGGCTATTAGCCCAACTGTCTGAGAGTCAGACGTTCCCGCCAGGTTTAGTAACTCGGCTTCTAAACTGAGCTGAAAGTGTCCTGAGCCGGAAGAAACCGAGCCGAGCCGAGCCGAACCGTTGCAACACTACCCACATCCTCTATGTTGTGCTTCAGTGCAACGATCAGTACATATTCGTGCATTACTTCTCTAGCGAACAACATCTGGATTCGGAGAGGATTTTGACTTTCGGCAGGGTATCAACATCTTTGCGAGGTGAATCAATGTATTGCTTTGAGATTGAATAGATTGCGTGCCCTATGGGTCGGAGTCGACAATAGCACCAACGGAGATGGTATATTTATTGCAGAGTGCACAGTGTCTACGTACTTCGAACGGCCCTGCCCGAGTACGGTTGGAGATATGACCACCATGAAGGACGGACGAATCTCATAAGGGTTGACTTCACTGTGACACCCAGAGTGTGGTAAGACGTGAGCTCTAGGCATCGTGTATCTAACGGAAATGATCAACAGCATATAATCACATTACAGAGGAACAATATAACCGCGACAATGAGGGACGCACGTTCGCAAAATATTACACAGAGCCTAAACATTGTATCATCGACACGCATATCCGATGTATATGGATACATAGAGGTGCCATATAGTTTTCCGAAAACAGTCCCGTCGATCCGCACCCTCCTTCTGAATGATACCATTCGAAATTGAATATTCCGGTATTATTTGACACTGTTTGGCAGGAGCACCGTTCCTGAGCGCCTGTCCGCGAGGCACCATTCACTTCCAGAGGCTGCTGATATAGAGAAGAAAACAGGAAACGATCGTATCTCTGTGATAGAGGGAAGGTAGTAGGAATTGGTTTAACTGGAAAGAATACGGGAGCTGTAGGCAAAAGAAGAAGCTTTCAATACAAATTTGGCATGACAGCAAGTCACACGCTCTGTTAAGATGGTACTCACGAAAGTCATATAAACTCGCAAGGAACAGAGAGAAGGTTGTTTTTAAAATTAGAGATGTCAGAAAAGCTTGGCGTGAGGTACGATTACGAGAAATGGCAGTCGGTGGGTTTCACGACTCCATTCGTGCTGTAGCATGCTGCAGGATGTCGGAGACCGTAGAGAGACCAGTGTGCAGACATTTTGTAGGTGATTATCCAGAGATTGAAAGTTATAATTGGCATACGGCCGTAGCCTAGACAGCAGAAGCAGAGTCACAAGACCGGAGAAGCACAACGGTTCTTGGGTGCCGCCCAATGAACCCACGCACGTCTGTCATTCGAAGGCTACATTTTGTAAAAGCAGGTCTTGGCACCGTTCCAGGCAGTAATACGAGGCCTCTTTCCGCGACAACAAGTAAGCAAACTTGCTGCGCATCTTTAGTATTATTCGCAAGGTCCGACGAGTGGAGGAGGATGGGCCCCAAAATAGCAGCTGAAGAGTCTTGTGCGTGAGAGGGATGAACGGCGAGCTATGTAGATGAAGAGAGAGATGTTGTCGTGTGCAAGGAAATGGATATTTTCCGGCCAATCACATGAGGGAGAATTGGCGAGATATGAGTAGGCGCTGTAGGTCCCAAACGGTACATGGGACTTGTATCTTCGCGCTGCTAGTCGTATTCAACTTTGGCCCTCACTCCGATCCTCCTACGAGCAGAACTCGAGGTATAGCGAGATAGCAAGCACATTCCGGTGGTGGTTCAGGTGCAAGAAGAGGTGGGTGTGTGGCGATAACTCGGGGTTGTGGGAGCGGTTGCTTATCTCTATGCTCTAACGGCCTCCAGGTTTCTTATCTCCCGCATCAAAGCAGGAAACGAGTGTCAGCAAATTGAGGCTATAGGAAAGCAGGATGTCAGACGCTGGCTCATACGACTCTTCTCACTCCCATTCCGTCATGACCGAGGACGAGGAAGACTGGGAGGACTATGTCAAGGGTGGCTATCACCCCGTACACATTGGCGACGCCTTTTCAGATGGCAGATATGTCATCGTCAGAAAACTCGGCTGGGGTCACTTCTCGACCGTGTGGCTTGCGAAGGACACAAAGTACGTCCCTGTTTCGAATCATTCCATCATCGGCTACACCTATGTTTCAAATATTCTCTTCCTCTTACCCCTGGCTTCTTTGCGGACAGATTGAACCGACACGTTGCCCTCAAAGTCGTCAAATCTGCTCCGCGTTATACAGAGACCGCTCTGGACGAGATCAAGCTTCTCCAGCGACTCATTACCTCCAACACTCCCCCCGTTCAGCCTACACCCGACAACCCTAATCCCCCGATTTCCCCTTCCGCGTCACATTCTGGCCGGTCACACGTCATTTCATTCCTCGACCATTTCAAGCATAAAGGACCCAATGGCACGCACGTCTGCATGGTATTCGAAGTCCTTGGAGAAAATCTCTTAGGCTTGATCAAGCGTCATCAGAACAAGGGCGTCCCAATGCATCTGTGCAAGCAAATCGCAAAACAAATACTGCTAGGCCTTGACTACATGCACCGTTGTTGTGGGGTTATTCACACTGGTGCGATTTCTACGATTTTAGTCGGATTTCCCATTTCAATAATTCCCTTCCCTAGATCTAAAGCCTGAAAACGTCCTGATCTCTATCGACGATGTCGAATCCATCATTCAAACCGAGCTCGCATCACAGTCTGCATCTCAAACACCACCACCCACTCGTCTCGTTGGTGTCCCTCCCTCGCGTGGCCGAGGGGGTAACCAAACTCCTCGCTCCGAGTCTGTATTCATCACAGGCTCACAACCTCTGCCGTCACCAAGTTCTTCCTTCGGGTCAACTTCCCACCTAGACCGATGGGCGTTCGGGATGAGTAAGATCGATGGAGACCAGGAAAGTAAACCAGCGTCTCTAGGGAGCAGTAAAGACGTGAACACTCCAACTCGGGACGACAAACGAGCAGATTCCACGGAACAAGCTGCGGAACGGATATCTAATGTCAAGTTGGATTCTGAGCCGTCTAATGAAAGGCCGAAACCGAACTCGAATTCTAAACCCAGTGGCCCCTCTCTACTCTCGCAACAGGCTCCCCCGGCCGGTTTACATCCCCAAGCACCTCCATTAAGTGCTTCTAGTAGCAACCCACCACCATACTCCCCCGCCGAGGCTAC
The DNA here is from genome assembly GCA_038087015.1 of Cerrena zonata. Classification (NCBI taxonomy): domain Eukaryota; kingdom Fungi; phylum Basidiomycota; class Agaricomycetes; order Polyporales; family Cerrenaceae; genus Cerrena; species Cerrena zonata. Next base: position 159,226 of record JASBNA010000057.1, on the reverse strand, counting down.
TGGTCGGTCTGCGACGACCAATCCACCACTGTCAGCTAGCGCGATGGATACAGAGGGTGGTATACCTATGATGGACGGGACGGAGAAGATTACTGTCAAGATTGCTGACCTGGGTAATGGTGAGAGAACACCGCCCTTCCCAATGAACTCAAATTTTAACTATAAATATTTTTAGCCACTTGGGTGGAACATCATTTCACTGATGACATTCAGACGAGGCAGTATCGTTGTCCAGAAGGTCATCCTTGGTGCTCGCTGGGGTCCGAGTGCTGATATCTGGAGTGTGGCCTGTGTCGTATGTCTATCGTATTCTTTAACCAATCCGTTCATAACCATCATTATAGATATTCGAACTTATTACTGGAGGGGACTACCTCTTCGACCCAGCGTCAGGATCCAGATATAGCAAAGACGATGACCACATCGCGCAAATTATTGAACTTATGGGTGAATTCCCCAAACCTCTGGCATTTTCCGGTAAATACAGCTCGGACTTCTTTAATCGTAAAGGTAATCTATCACCTTACCTTACCTTCTTCTCTTCGCGATACTCATCTCTCATCCGAACTCAAGGTGAACTCCGACACATCCAGAAACTCCGATTTTGGCCTCTTGATTCGGTCTTACACGAGAAGTATCTTCTCCCGAAGGAAGAGGCAGAACTCATCGCTTCGTTCATCACCCCCATGCTTCGACTTAACCCGGAAAAGCGTGCAAAGGCAGCAGACCTGATTCATCACAAATGGCTAGAGGGTGTCGTCGTACAAGGGGAGATTGACGTTATTCGACGGATGGAAGACGAGGAACGTCGACGAAAGGGTGGCGCCCCGAGTACGGATGGTTCGAAATCCTCTAGTTCGAAAGAGAGGAATTCGGACAAGAGTCAAGGGAAGGGCAAGGGGAAAGCCACTGAGCTCGACATGAGGGACAGTGAATCAGATGCGATGAAGCCTGTAGAAGATGAGATTTCCTCTCCGACCACCTTGGAGGGCGGTGTACCAAAGTTAGGCACACCCGCTCCTTCTTCGGCTGGTGGGAAGGAGAATGCTGGGAGAGGCGGCGTACCGACGTTGGGAACGCCACATAGACCTGGGGGCGGGCGAGCGTAATAGCTCGTCCACGACGTTTGTGGGTGATGAAATCCATCCTAGTCTCAGTCTCAGCTCCTTGAATCCCCTTAGACTAGTACGTTCTATTCTGCCTCTTTCACCGAGATTGTGATCCGTGGCGCTTGTTCCTTGCACTCCTTGCTTAGCTTCGCTTTATCTTTTAATGGTGCTCACAGTCCTTTTTGATACACATTGAATGTATATCTTTTTGCTTGGTCCCGTTTCGTTCCAGATCAGTGTTGTGTTTTTACCCCATTGGCCCTCATTCCTATATTTTTTTTGTTTCTTTTTTTGTTTTCAATGTTGTGTCAACAAGAATAACTTCAATGTATTGTTCACAAGTACAGGTAGCGATAGAAATCATATACCACCAGTCTCGCCTCTCACACGACGTCCCCTTTTCCATTCCTCCACCGATCCTCAACCACACAACCACGACTCGGACACCAGGCGCCTATAGCCTATACCTAATCACAACCACAACGGTCACCATCAAAATGGAACGTTCACCAAGACCAGCTGCACGTTCGCATCTTCGTCTTAATGGGGTGGCGGAAGGCTCTCGGAGCGCAATCGTGATTTTCGCTGGGATTCATTCTTGATATAACACCGCACAACAAGAGCATATACAACGGTTGTGCAACACTTGGCGATGTGGCGACATCATTGACGAACTATACGTCACTGCGGTGATGCTTTCAATCTCCTCACTAATGGAAGGTGGGCATTCTATCTGATTCTGATATTACCTCTAGTTGAGTATAATGTATATCTGCTAAGCTAGTTGTGGTTATCTTGACAGTACACTGATGCGTCCTCCAGAATTCCGAGTCATCTTGTCTGGGTGCCTTGGACGTCAGTATATCTCGAGAAGATCACTGCGTTCTCCAACGAGTGTATACCTGATACGACTAATCGTAGTACCACTATCACATCCTGCTACTCTAATCATCCCGAACAGTTGCCAGTAAGTAATACCCACATACCAGGACCATTGCCTCTGATAGCTCTCAGGTACAGAGCACAGGCAAACGCTTACGATTTGTTCCGCTTCTCTGAACGTCTAGGAGAATAGCTACTAGGTGTGGGTGTCAAAAATAGTGAGCTTCACAAGACGTATTTTGACAGAACCCTCTTCAAGTTGACGCTTGGAATCCGACTGTGACCACTTCTTGACCAATTACCTCACGAAAGAGGACGAAGCGGCGATACGTTTCAAGGTGGAACGACTAGCTCGTGATTCCAGTTGCCTTGAAGAGGAGGTCAGTCGTTCATCCACATATGTTCGTGTGCCTGCTTCTTTTGAAAAATTTTTCAACAGCCAACGCCTTCCAACTTCGCACGAGATTACGAAATCGTTAAAGTGGAACAGGAGGTTCCTCACGAATTCCTCGTTATGATGCACGATGGCGAGAGTGAGAACATCAAGGACGACGGTCTATATGCGGAAAATCAAAACCACTTCGTCAAAATGCCGCATACTACAAGAACATTCAACGAAAATGAACATTAAGAAAGCGTGTCGATGTAAGATCCTACTTACATCTCTCTTCGAAGAATGGTATTATATTGAGAACAGCAGCAACTAGACGACGCATGACATGTCGTCAAAGTCACGCGTGTTCTCCTGTCCAAAAAAGAGGAAGCCGAGTAGGAAAAACGCAGAAGTTATTGAACCTATGTGTTTTCCAGGTTGTGCGGATATGGGTGCAGAAGGTGAAACGAAGGTTGAGGAACATGCGACGGAGAGCGGGATAGATGTTTTTGGTGAGCGAGTTGTTTTGTATGCGAATTTGATTACGTTACTTGTCTTCTGGTGAGACTCCAGTTGCAGATATAGAATCACCGTTCAGGGAGATCCCCACCCTAAGACCGTTAAAATCTGACACAATCTGACACTGTCAATTTAGCACTGGTTGATGTTACTGCTTGTCACCCAAAACAGAATATCTACTAGATGATAGTAAGTTTTCGTCCAACAGATCTAATATATTGACAATGTCAATCAGAAGATCAACAATCCGAAGTTGATGACCCTGTCAACTCTCATAGTATTCAGTGAGTTCTTGATTTTTCATCACGATATAGCTGGAAATAGATGTGATATCGGGGTCTTAATAGATACCCTTCGAGTATTTAGGGCGGGAGGTGGGATCTGTGGGGCCATGTCTGACACTCATGTCCTCGCTTACATATACAAACTTGACGTTTCTGTTCCATGTCCAGCTGCGGACATAATGGCGTCGTTCAATAACTTCTGGTTATACTGGTATGTATCCATTCTCGTGGTAGTATTGGTTATGACAAGGCACTAATTATTTCTCTAGCCTTCCACTCCTCGTCTTCGAGTCGACGGCATTTTGTATGGTCTTACGCAAGGCATACCAATATGTTCGAGACCAGCGTCATATTAGAGGGACTGCAATAACATCAGAATCGGGCCCATCCCGCTTGATCTCGGTGCTATATCGTGACTCGCTCCTATACTTTGCTGGGTAAGTATATCTAATATAGCCTTCCCATATTCTCATTCATAGTATGTGTGTTATTTTGGGAAAAAACAAAACAGGATATCCCTGGTCCTCGTGACAACATCTGTCTTTTTTCCAACCCCGATGTAGGTGTTCAACAACCCCAGAGGCCTTAATATGCTGATATACCCATCAATAGCCCAGCTTTTCTGTCCTCTTGGAGACTCTATCAATGGGTCTAATCTCCATTATGGGTAGCAGGGTTCTCATAGACGTCCGCGCTGAAGCTCAGGATAACAAGAGTGTAATCGAGGCAAATGTTACCACGGTAGAGTTTGCAACCGGCAATTCCGAATCAAGCTCTAGCAGGTACACAGGCGATGAGAGTGGTCAAGTAGTATAATACCTTACTTAGTCTGCTCATTTTTATACGCAACAAACTCATCATTACACAGCTATATGTAATTATCTTCGTGTTGCTGATAACGTGATCGCCAACTACGACGACGAAGTTACAGTAGTCCGAAAGACACAGTGTATCGACCTAAGACTTGACTTGGCAATGATTGCCATATCCGTATTTTTGGATACTGTTATCACGGTATCCTAAAAAGGATAACTCCTTAAGGCTGCTGCCAAATAAACCTAAATAAGACATTGGCCGGCATCATGGTCGAGTCTCGGAGTCGGTGAGCCTGACATCCATATTGAAATCTTAGTTACATCCCAAAAACCTCAGCAGTCTCCTGAATACATTCCCTCTACCCCTCATTTGTCGCGAGGTATCCGGCTGCACGACAATAGCGGATATTGGTGCAGCAACTCCGAGATCGAAGGAACTTGTGGTTGAGCTCTCACTTTCTGCTGGTAAAGATGGTTGATATTCAATCAGAATGTTATGTGATATCTTTAGAAGATTAAGCTCTACGTTACCCTGCTCCCCAAGACTATTCTCCTCTAAGGTGTTGTCCGAATGATTGTGGTGAACAACAGGCAGATTCCTCTTTATTCTCAATTTCCTCGTGTTCCTCTTCCACTTCGCGAATGCATCCAATCTTTCATCCCTGTTCAAATGCCCAAAGGTATGTCCAGGATTACTCCAATTCAGCTTGTCTAAGACAGATCCCAGCTCTATCTCATGAAGGAGAACCCCCTCGACGCTAACTCGAATAGTACCTACTCGTTCAAACAAGATAGCGCCATATTTAGCAGTATGGTAGCCCATCGAGGTTAAAATATGTAGGTACTCAATGACGAAGTTGGCAAGCCACTCTGGACGCATAACGCGAGATCCTTGGAAATCCGGTGGGGTTTCACCGTCGTCGTCGGCATAGCCATAATGATGTATATCTTGTAGCTCCCTCCAACTGCCCTGCTCTTCTTCTCCCAACATCACCTCCCCCTCCCCTACAGTGATATTGACATTCAAAGTCTTTACACTGAACTTCCTATCAGGACTGGTGGGATCCAGGACGGACCTGGTCACATCAGGCCCTAGTCTCAAGAAACGCTCCAGCAAGTAGTAGAAACACCAGGTGAGTGATGGAGGTGAACCATTCCCAATTCTGAATGCACTCCACAATCTCCTGTTTTCTTTGATGATTTGCGCGAGGTTGCCAAAAATACGGAATGTCACATCGACTTGATCGATTTCCTGTGTCCAAACAGGAACGAAGCTCCAAGTGGGCCAGAACTGCTGCTCGTGCACGACCAGAACATCGAGTTCATATATGCGCGTTTGCCCTCGCAGTCGCATGACTGTAGTACGGGTTTCTTCGTTTATTTGTTTATTTGTGAGTAAGAGTGGTGTTGCTCGAGAGATGTAACAAAATGAAGACCCGTCCTGAGGAAAACGAACATGGAGAGGTCCGTCCCGCCATGTTTTGAAAAGCTTTTCACGGTAGTCCCAACCTTGTAATGGCTCCTGGCGAGATGAGAGGGCAGAGGTAATGTCCTTGGGAGTTTGGAAAGGTGACAGTAGAACGTTTTCGATGATCTCGTGGCGGATTTCTGGGGGAACATTTAGTAATGTCCACCGTCCGCCAATAGTAGTTTTGGGAGAAGCCATGCTGTGCGTAGCCGTGCAACTTGAACGTCATGAGAGCAGTAAGTGCATTATATAGGCCCTTCATTAACGCTATCCATTACTTGATCAGCGGGCCTTGAACTATGTGATGTACATCACGACCTATTTATATATGTTGTTACCAGCTGAGTGACAGTCTAACGTGTGAACCTGTATGTGGTCTGAATACGAGTTCGTCCTGCTCGCGATGAACTAGTTCGATGATACCACCTTCACCGTCAGTCACCCAACAGAATAACGTACGACCGTTGTTCGTCTCCCCTCGAAGACGACGCAAGGTAAAGAGGTAATACCATGGCAGCATTCCGCATGCTAATTCTTATATATCTATCGCACACATTCGCATGCTGGGAGAACAGCAATCAGACTGAGTGCAAATACATTGACATAGTGCATTTACTGCTATTATACAGTTTCTAAGTCTGAAACAAATAACACACTAGTGTGTAAAGGGTAAAATGATGTGACGAACACAGGAAGTTGAACCCTCCATGAAGGGCACCACAATGCAACTGCCAACCCAATTGTTTATCCTGTTTTTAGACAGAAGCACGGTTACCGCTACACGATTTGACATGAACGAGACCAGATGCATCGAGAGAGACCAGTCGAAGCATCGGGGGTTTCCCGATCTTCAAAGGGTTGGCCTCCATGCATCTGGCGCCTCATGTGAGACCATGGGGAATAATTGCAATAAAAATTGAAATTAGATTTGTGAAAATTCAAACCTCAGGACTCACCTCGAGGACAGGTGAAAGTTTCACGGAAAACCCTTGGTCAATAGGATTTATACGTACAGAAATATATAGCTACTTACCAGGACATTGGAGCACCGTGCCATCAAGCATATCCGATAGCGGGCTCGATTAGTCTGATCGTCGGAGATCAGGAACCTAAGGCCACTATATTCGACGTAAAGACGTCTAGAGATGTTCATTTGACCTGGATCTAAGTGGATCAGACTACACCACCCCTTGTGGAAACCGGGAGGTGTTTCTGCACCGTCTGATGCCCCGGTAATCATACTACATACCTGTAGGACTTGATTTGGCGATCCGATTCTATACACGGTCTTCTAGCTGACCATCACCTTTTGAAATATAGAATATAGTCGAATTGTTCTGCGATGTATGTGATGGTTCAAGACCAAGTTGTTTAGCGCCATCTCAAGAGACTCTGGAATAGTTTTGGCATACGTTACTCACGATCCGATCCTCTTCCTCATAAAGAAAACTGAAGAAGATATTGTTGCAGGAATTCAAGCGAACTACAAAACTGGAGGGTAATAACAAAGCATTAGTGTGGGTATCATACAAATGTTCTACGAAGAATTGAAGATGATAGTGATGTTCAGAAAAAGTCCAAGACCGAGAACGCCATAACAACAGTGCACGAAAGATACCATATCATCCAGCCCCGCCAGTTCAACGCAGGGATAGCCACGACCAGCGCAGCATTCACTTGTTTTATTGATTGACTTGTGTTCACTAAACCGCTATCTGAAAGAGGCTGATTCCAGAGGAAGCTCGCATCCGAGGGGTATTGATTTCCTGCGTTGGTAAGGAGGAATTTTGCATATGTCCCATTGGGGTCACCGTATGTAGAAGCGACTGCTCCGACTACAGGGTAGAGTTCTGATGCTGCCTCAGCAGCGAAGTGATTCATGGCATAGTCCAATGCCGAGCGGATGGTTGCGCCTTGCTTGGTCGTTATATTCCAAGTGTTATTATAGCCGACATATTGTCCCAGTCGCGCATTGGTCTATGATAAAATGAGATAGAGTCGGGAAGAGATATAAAAATTAGACGTACAAGCATAGCTGCGAGGTTGTAGGCTCTGTAGTGATACGGGCGTGTACGAGCACTCTCAAGAGGCTGTATAATTCTTAGTTTGATTCTCGGTTTGTAATTTCGAAAATCTTACCTGATCGCCATTAGCAGAGATCTGGCCTTGATAAATACCCGTGAAGAAATTATCAAGAGTCTGCTTCGCGCCGTCGTTGTCCCCAACAAGAATTTGAAGAGCCGCCAGCTGATTGAAATAAAATGAACCATGGTTGCTAGAGTTTTGTTCGTTGATCAGATATAAATAAAGATATAATGAAGAGAAACGTACTTGGTAGAATCACGTTCCTCGATAGCGAGCTTATTTGTTTGCAACCATGGAATATAGGCCTTCGCCCAAGATACAAAACCATCGTCCACTTCACTTGTCCATTCAGCCGCCTTACCATTGCGAAGAATCAGGACACCACTGAGGATCTTAACCATGCTCTTCAAGTCTCTGTGCCACAGTTCCCGGATGAGAATATATCCGACCCAGAGAATGATGATGACAAAACTTACAGAACGCCCGTATGGGTCCCAACCTGGCCGCCAGGGCCTCGTTGCATCTGTGCGTAGTCCAGATTCGGATTCATTATAGTATCGGGGTCTACAAACCATATCCTGATCCAGTTATTGGCAGCAGCGGCATACGTGGAATTGCCGGTAAGGGCCCAAGCAAGGCCGCTGTAAAAGACGGCGTCCGACAAGGTACCGAACGAGCCTATGTCGTTCACGAGGACACGGACATCCGGGTTGAATTCGCCGTCTCGCGAGATGTATGGACATGTTGTCCAGACTATATGAATGAGGCAGACCGTGAGTTGTGCACGTGTAGAAATAGGAATATTTCGTACTTTGCTCGTCTGTGAGGGCTGTTGTGTTTCCAACCTTCGAGCAATCGGGCCACCAGCTATTTAAGTCCCGTATTAAGTATTATTTCAGTTGATGATTAGTACAGCTACTTACTATGGTGCCAAACTAGCATAGTCATGCTTGTTTCCGGTGGGCGGGGTATAATTCTTGTATACAACACCTAAATAAGCAGTCAAAAACGCCACTTATATTCTCCGGACCAAAACCTACTCCACGGTCCTTGAGCAAGCAGTTCATCAGCCCATGAGATAATAGTTTGTTGTGCGTCGATGGTAGTTGGGGAGAAAGAATTGGATAGGATTAGAGTTGGGTCAACGAAGTCATTAGCGTAACTTGTATAGGAATAAACGGTTGGTGCAATTGTCAGATAGAATGTTGCCGCTACGAGAGCCAATCGAGATACACCAGCCATAGAAGACATTTGTGAACCTTGGGCGAAGGGCGGGACGGAATGAGTGTGAGGTAGAGGCAAGCGGGGTACTAGGCGTGAAGAACAGGAACCAACAGATTATAATATGTTTGAAGAGATTATAAGGAGATATACGGTAAGCGTTGCCCGTCGCTCGGAGAGCGGGCGAGAGTAGGTGAGAGACTGTTGTGCGTCTCGAGGATAGGTGCAAGGATCCGCGATCCATTTTGTGCCTGCTACCTATCGAACCATCTTGGCTTGATCGGGTAGGCCTCCAACTAGGTTATGTAATCCTGCTTGAGAAGCACAATGGTTTGTCGACTTGACAGCTCCTGGTTCTGAAAGTATCTTTGCGCGGCAATACATAGGATATGGCTTTGAAAGGGTCCGTTGGGCGGTCGTTTCAAGGATTTGGACGGATTGTATCATGTGGTGCCTTACAGTGCAAATAGGTCCGGCGACATCGACTTTTGATCAAGGTCAATAATCAGCGATAACCCTCAGATGTCGATGAACCAGATCCTAGGCCAATCTATGGAAGCTGCTGCGAACATGACAAAGGTTCAGCCCAGCGCGAGGCGCCATCCCGTCCACTAAGCTTGTCATAACCGTTGAATGTGTCACAATAGTCGACAACAAAGGCTGACAGTAGGCTGAAGCCTGACGCCTGCTTGACCGAGAGTATGCCCAATTGCCTAGTATGTTACCCCACACCCGGAAGTGATAGACGGTTCAAGCTTCAAAAGACCTTCGATCCGAATAAATGACCAATATACAGGGGAAGAGCGAGTTGCCTGCAAGCGGTAGCCGTAAGATCCCGAGGATAACCGTTGAGATTTCGCACTGAATATTACCAACGTTGATGGGTCCCAAACCTCTAGTTTGTACAGCAAGGATCTTCGAGCAAGACTCTTGTACTATATGGAGACCAAAGAATGACGCAGAAGCATAGAATTCAAGATCAAATTGAAAATTGAGAAGGATCCAGTGAGACGCCAGTACCGCCTCTAAATATTACGTACAGCTCGCTTACACCCTTGCTTCAGCTCTTGGAATTGGAACTGTCACCGTGCCAGGGTATTCAATCCCGTCATCACAATGTTCGACAAACCATGGATTGAATTCCTGATAGCTGCATACCTGGGCTTCAGTGGCGTTCGGAAACGTTCATTATCTCCGTCTGGCGGAATAGCAGCATTCGTTGTTGGCTTTTCTATGCTTTCAACGCCTTTGCGTTCCTTTGGCATTTCACTAATCATATTCTACCTAGTAGGATCTAAAGCGACAAAACGAGGGAAAGACGTGAAAGCGAAACTAGAGGATGGTCATCAAGAGGCCGGATATAGGAACGCAAATCAAGTTATTTGCAACTCCTTCTCCGCGTTTCTTGCCACCGTATGGTGGAGTGCATCCTTTGTTTCTAATTCCTGGGAGGCACAATTTCTGTCAGGATACATTCCCACGAGTGTTCCATATAATTCTACAAACTGGTGTGCTGCCTCGCCAGACATAGCTGGAGGTCTAAGCCGAATACTCTTGTTTGTTGCCCTAGGGTGGGTCGTTAACTGTAATATCCAGTTGCCATTCAGGACTTACCTCATAATTTCATAATCACACCAGACACTTTTCTTGCTGTCTAGGAGACACGCTAGCATCTGAGCTCGGTATACTCTCTCCTACTCCCCCTATCCTCATCACCACTCTTAAAACAGTTCCTCCTGGGACGAATGGGGGCATCTCGAAAACAGGAACCCTGGCCTCCGCTCTCGGAGGTTTCATAATGGGGGCCACTCTCTTCGTGACCTTATTAATCGAGAGTAGTGCATGCAGAAGTCAGTGGTACGATGTCCTACCGCTTGTGTTGTACGGGTCATTTGCGGGCCTTGTCGGGTCATTGGTGAGAGATATTGATTTGGCAGGAATATATGAGAGAGTATTGATAAATACGAACAGATTGATTCACTTATGGGGGCTACCATCCAAGAAACAAAGTATTCAACGAAGTCCAACAAGATATTGACTGATGAGTCTTCAACACCAGTATCGGTGAAAGACGTCAAGACTATCAGTGGGTTCAACCTTCTTACTAATAACCAGGTATGTACGAGTACTTGAAGCAGTTGAAATACTCTCCATACCCTTTTCCCTACAGATCAATCTTTTGTCGTCTATCCTGACGGCTGCTATCATGGGTTTCCTTGCTTAGAGTATGAGTATGCATCGACTCCGCATAATTATAGAAACAGCTTCTCTATCGACCTTTTCTTACCGTTGTAACGACACATACGCAATGTATCGTTCAGTGTCCACGTTTCTGGGCTTGTGTACATCGACGATTTACTCTTGCTACGATTTGAGGATGGTAAACTTCACACGTGAATGGACTGGTCACGTCATAGACCAATTTAGAGAAGGTTTGTCATGAGGATCATGTATAAAGAGGACCCTTTCAACCTTCTCACAACCTGTAATGATAACATGAACGACAACCTCAAAGGCAAAATCGTTCTGATAACAGGGTGTAGGTGTGTTCACGGCTACTCCACGTCCTTGTTATGCCTAATGGTTTAACTCCTTTGTTTCTCTTCACTTATAGTGGTGGTATAGGACGTGCCTCCGCAAGGGCTCTAGCAAAACTAGGATGTACGATAGCTGTCCACCATTCATCCTCTTCTTCGAAACAGACTGCCGACACTCTTGTCGACGAAGTGACTGAACTCGGTGTTCGTGCAAAGGCTTTCGAGGCAGACCTTTCCACATATGCCGCCACTGATAACCTATACAATCAAGTGATCAGCGAACTCGGGCATCCTGATATATTATTCAGCAACCACGGTGCTACAGGCAAGGTCATAGGGCCGAACGGCAATATCGAGGACATAAGTGTAGAGATGTTTGAAGATATCTGGAGAGTCAACGCTGGGACACATTTTCGTGTAAGGCCTTTCTTGTGTTGACCACACTGCTGAAGTCATGGCATACTAATGAGCGAGCTCAGCTAGCTCAATTGTGTGCTCCTCACATGGAGAAGCAGGGGTGGGGCAGACTTATTTTTACCTCAAGGTACGTCTGACACGAGACGGGCTTCCGACTCCCTACGAATTCATTTCTATCTCTGTCCGTCCAGCGTTGCTGCGAGTGAGTGTACTGCTTTCAGACTGCACTAGCACCTTTCATAGAGCTCACTAAGTGGGATACAACAGGTACTGGTGGAGTGATTGGACCCCACTACGCTTCGTCTAAGTCCGCTTTACACGGTTTAGTACACTGGCTTTCATTGCGATATTGTAAGCATGGCGTGGTGAGTGAAGTTAATCATTCGTTTCTTCTTTTCTAAGACGAGGATAGACCGCGAACGCTATCTCACCCGCTCTAATCGAAGGTATGGCCGTATACACTGAGATGTTAAGTTTCATGTTAATGGGAATTCCAGACACTGCGATGATGGCTAATCCGAGCCCGGAAGCTAGAGTAAGACCTTCAATCTCACATTAGGAGGTCTAATGACAGTGTACCCATTTTTTGCCAGAGCAAGATCCCAGTTGGACGACTTGGCAAGCCTGACGAGATTGCGTCCATCGTGGTCCTATGCGCAACCAACGGTTACATGACCAACAAGGTATTCACCGAGTCTACAAACTCTTGAATCGATTTAACCCTTTTGTTCAGGTCATCGCAGCTGACGGTGGTTGGACATCGGGTGCGATGTGAAATCTCCATGTACTAGTATAATGGAACGTCAGAATCTGATAGCAGTATGGATACATGGGGAGGTATCAATGTGAAAATATACATATTAACCAAGTGTAGCCAATAGAGAACTGAATGCAATACGACAGCATGTGGACGACAGAAGATTGGAATCCGAAAGGACGAGTGGATTGCTATGAGTAGAAAAAAAGATGTGAAAAAGAGAACAGAAAGAGAAGACGAAGGAATGATATCATCGCGGCGTCGGAGGCTTGGAACTGACACCAGCATTCTCAATGATTTCATTGAGCTGGGCGATTCGTTTCTGCGCGAGCTCAATTTGGCGTTTGAACGAGCTGCAGGAAATTCGCCATCAGCTATCGCATTCAATACGGAGAAACCGAAGGGAGCACTAACCTGACTTGACTCTCCAGTTCTAACGCACGCTCTTTGCCGCCTTGCCTCTCTCTCTTCACTTTCTCCTCCGCAGTCTTCAATCTCGACTCGTACTCTCGTACACGTGCTTCCCATTTGGTATCTGCAACGGTCGTCTTCTGACCCATCGAGGTGATTTTTTCCTCTGCAAGGACCAACTGGTTCTGTACGTTTGTGAGTCTGCGCTCGGCGGTTTGTGCGCGAGCAGTCAAGGAGCGAATCTCCATAGGATCACCTGGGCCCTTCCTGGTGCTGGAAAGCGCTGATTGAAGTTCTGAGTTCGTTATCTGACACAAAATCCCGTCAGACCTGCACAAAAAAAGGATCAAATAGTGTGAAAGCCTACCTTGAGTACGTCGATCTCGCCCTCTCTGCTAGCCATCTTCTTCTTCCACTGCAATTTCGCATCCGCAAGGGTCCTGACGCTAGTCTCGAACCTATCGATCTGTCTCCATCGCGACTCCAGTTGCTTCCTCATGTCGTTCAACTTGTCGGCAAACTTCGATTCAGCTTCCTTTACTCGCTTGTCGAAGTCGAGTTGTATTTGACTGAGAGCCTTGAGGCGTGTGATGAGGTTGTCGTGGAAGACACTGAAGTTAGTAAACGGTTTAGTCTCCGCTTGCCCGTTCTTTTTCTACACAATAATCAAATAAGTAACATCGTACTGGAGAAAAATCGAGATGAACATACCGGTGTCTTGTCTACTCCAAGGATCTTATCCATGTACTGGTAGATTGTCAACAACAGAGTATTTCTCTCCGTCAACTGATCCCTATATTGGGCCTCAGCCGAGATCAACGTTCTCTGATCCTTACTCAACCTCTGCTCGAGTTCAGCGATCTTCGCTCTCAAGGTGGCCACCTCGCTTTCAGCTGCCTTCAAGCTCCCTTGAGCATCATCGAGTTTCTCGGAAACGTTAATCCGAGCTTGAGTCTGGGCAGCCAACTGAGTAGCAAGATCACGGTTCTCAGCATGAAGTTTGTCGATAACTCCATCTCGGTCTCGGTTCTTGCCATCCTTGTCGTCCAAGTCCCTGCGAGCACGAGAGAGTTCGTCTTCGAGACGTTCGACATCACGCTTGAGACGGTCGACCTCGAGTTCGAGAGAGAACCTAGCAGGTGGTATGCGACTCGCCGAGCTTCTTCGACTCAGATTCGAGATCTTGTAGTACAGCTTGGACACTTGCAAGGTCTCCCTCCCGTTGAGCGAGCAAAGACTGAGCCCGAGCAAGGTCGTTCAGAGTAGACTGTAACGCAGGACTCTTTAGCCTCAAGTCCACGCTTCTCGCGCCTAAGAGCGTCGTCGTAATCGGCCTTAGTCTTGTCAAGATCACCTTGCAGCTGTTCTCGTTTCGACTTCTCGCGCTGTAGCTCGGAGACGAGCTTCTCAATATGACGAGCGAGTTCTTCCTGCTGGGCTCTACGCTCTTCGACTTCGTGACAGTGGGCGTCGTAAAGCTCTTGGAGCTCAGAAAGTTGAGCTTTAAGACCAGTGACTTTCTAAGTAAGCAGACGGATAAGTCATGGTAACATCGAGGAGATTGAGTAATGATCATTACCTGTTTGAGAGCAGCAGTAAGTGTTTCATACCGCTGCTTCTCATCAGCATTATCTTGTTGAGCACGGTCATACTCTTCCTTGAGCCGTTCGCTCTCCTCCTCGAGCACGTAAATCTGATCACCAAGTTTCTGGATCTCGCGATTCGCAGCTTCGATTTCCGCATCCCTCTCTTCCGCTTCATGATCAAGGTGCTCGATAGTACGTTCGAAGTCGCCGTGTAATTTGTCCGACTCGGCTTCATATTCGGAGACCGTCATCCGGAGTTCCTTGCACTCAGCATCTCGTTGTTCGAGGACCTAGAAGATCATGATTAGTGGTTGAATTACACGGAGATGAGAAGAAATAGTATCATGAAACTTACATCGCGAAGTTCTTCGAGTTGTCCCTTCACTTCGTCTACCTCGCCTCTCCACTGATCGCTCACAGTATCCACGATCCTCTCGTGCTCACCAACCAATTCATCAATCTCCCTATTCTTCATGTCGATCTCGTCCTCCTTCTGTTGGATTTCTATATGCGCAGCCGCAAGTTTATCGCGAATCGCATTGAGATCTTCCTCGACAGCTTCCCTCTCCTCCCTCTCTTCCATAACTTGCGCCCGACTCTGACTTCGTTCGATAGACTCAGCCTCCCTCCGACGCTGGACATCCTCAATTTCTAGCCTCAGAGCCTCCACTTCGTCTAAAAGGTCTTCCTTCTCGTCCGTACGAGCAGCAATAGCTTCCTCCAACTCGCCTAGCTTGAGTCTAAGTTCCTCGTTCTCGTCTTCCAGGTCTTCCAGTCGCTTTCGCATCCGACCATCAGAGCCCTCGCCTCGCTGTTCTGCCATCTCCCTCAACCGCTCCATCTCTTCCATGTTCTCTTCCAGTAACCCTCTGACACCCTCCAGTTCCTCTTCAAGTTGCATATTCCGCGACTCGAGTTCCCGTAGAACGGCATCATCAGCTCCTCCTGATCTCCGTCTCCTCAATTCTCGGATTTCATGTTCCCGTTCTTCAAGTTTGTCTTCCAGCTCGCGTGCACGCGATTGTGATGAGCCTTGACCGCGACTTGTCCTCTCAAGTTCGCGTTCGAGCTCTAGGACGAGTTTCTTCAGCTTCTTGATTTCCATTCCACGCTGATGGACCTCAATCTTGAGGTTGATATTCTGCTTGAGAGCAGCATCGATCTGGTCAGGGGCTAGTTGAGCTAGACGTTCTTCGAGAAAGTGAACTTTGAGCTTGATATTGAAGTTTTCCTTCTTCAAACTGTCGATATGCTTGATTACCATGAGTTATGGTCGAATATAAAACATAATATTGAGACGCACCTTTTCCTGGTCCCGAAGTGTAAGATTCACCCCGCCCTTGCCTGCACCTGCACTCCGCGTTCGTTTCATCCTACTTGCAGCAGGGGTATCTAACGCGTCCATATCGCCTTCATCGCCTTCATCACCATCATCTAAACTTCCGAATCGTTTCAGAGCCGAGCCCTCTATTCGTTTCCTGGTAAAGAGTGCTGCATTGGGCGGTGAAGGTGTAGCGAGAGGCGCAGATGATGCTGCAGTGGAGGTGGAAGCTATACGCCCTGTTCGGGCAGGCGTTGAGAATCCTGAGGCAAGAGATCCCAACGAAAGGTCTGGTTGTGTAAAGACGGATTGATTGGACATGTCCGCCCTAGTATTTAGTGCGGCAGACATAATGTTTGATATCTGTCAAGTAGCATGTATACTAGTAGCGTATGTTCCTGCAGGAAGTTGAACAAATGGATGTTGAACGAACGAGACAAATTTGTATCAAAGTCAAAGGAGCTCACCGAGATATGGTAGCAGGTAGTTACAAGAGAGATCGTTGTTCGCCACCAACTCGGTGACAATATTGTCTGTTCACAGTTCGAACTCAAGTCGAATACCAAATTGAATGAACAATGTCAGCCCCCAATCTGAGGCGGCTAAACACAATTCCTGTCGCTCCCTTATGTCTCGGTCCCTGGTAGTATATCGGTTAGTACACGCGCCTGTCACGCGCGAAAGCGGGGTTCGACTCCCCGCCAGGGAGCTTTCGTACAACTCACCACATACCGAATGCCCCGCGCTTCGGTCCGAGAGACTGTGTTTCTACTTCCCCTTCCGACTCGGAGCAACCTATAACACATCTTAGTATTTTTTTTCTTTGTAAGCGTATTGTTGGCCAAGAACGTTTGTTTATATAAAGGCTATAAAGCGTTAACGCCCCTCTAAATTTAAGACTTCCTACTGACTCGACAGGACTCGACCGTGACACTCCGCATCAAAAGTAGTTCGAGGGCAATGAGATCCTCCTAAATCACACTACAATGACTTCAGAAGAAAGCCCTCTACTTGGACCTTCCGAAGATATCATTGCTGAGATCCAGCATGAAGCCGTTTACCTACGTTTCAGTCCACTTCGCAAGAAGGCTATTATAGCCATTGTGTCGCTGGCTGGCCTTATGCCTCGTATGTTCAACTAATTTCGATGCAGTGACTGCCACCCTCTAAGGCGTGATTCTAGTGTTTGTGTCTGGCTCCTTCGTTCCAGCTATACCCCAGATAGCCCATGACATGAATACAACCGGTGCTGTGATCAGGTACGGGCCAATGTTCATATTCTCACTTATACGCATTGAAACCCTTTCCAGTCTCGCGGTAAGCATATCTGTGTTGACAAATTCTATTGGTACTTTGTTTTGGGCTACCTATTCTGGCTTCTGTATGTTTGATACATATGGTTGCAATGCGCTCGCTCATCGTCATTCATAGATGGTCGTAGACCCATCTACATGTGTTCATTGGCACTATTTTGTCTTGGATCCTTAGGAGTCGCCTCATCCCATAGCGTGCCAGAACTTCTGGCGTTCCGAGTCCTACAGGCATTTGGTACTTCCAGTGGTCTTTCCGTTGGCATGGGCGTCATAGGCGATATTTACAAACTTGAGGAACGAGGAACAGCGTCTGGAATATTCTTCGGGGTCTGTTGTTTCTCGAACATTATATTATCAAACTAAAAGGACGATATACAGGCTGTCCTACTAGGCCCGGCCATTGCACCCCTTCTCGGAGGAGCAGCTGCTCATTACTACTCGTGGCGTCTTATGCAGACTATTTTATTTGGGCTTGGCTTTGTGATGTTACTGGTGACCATGTTTTTACTTCCGGAAACAAGTCATCCTGGTGCGCGAGGCGTAGACAAGCTAGTCGAAGCAGAAGGCAGATCCAGATGGGTGTGGCTAAACCCCTTTGAATGTCTGTCGCTATTGCGGAGTCCCAATATCATCCTGCTTGTAAGTTTGATTCATAATCGTTGACTATGGAAGTTAAATGACTTACGACATTGTTGGGTTCAAGGCCTCGGCGGGCGCACTTGTTCTATTAACCGATTATGGTCAGTTAAGAATGCTTTCAAGTGTACATCGCGATCGCTAATATATATAGTACATTAGTCTTGCTTATTCCCTTGGCTTATACCATTGTGAGTACCGTTTACTTCGTAATACATTCCTCACTAACAATATTATTAGGGTGTCAGATACAACATCACCAATGAAGCTATCATTGGCGCATGTTTCATTCCCACAGGTGTCGGAAACCTTTGTACGTCCCGTTTTCCTGCCCACAGAAACTTAAACTTAATTTGTATCGCTTAGTGGGTGCCCCTATTGCTGGCTGGATATCAGACAGGCAATTGATCAAATGGCGCAAACGACGTGGTGGAGAATGGGTCCCTGAAGATCGCCTTCGAGGTTTGTGGTTTGGTGGAGCAATATGTACTCCCCTATCTGTCCTGCTCTTCGGACTTGTGACGCACTATGTCGGGGGTACAGTAGGCCTCACGCTGGATCTGGTGTTGTTGTTCATCAACGGACTTGGTGTACGTTCTCAAACACAAATCCACGTCTGAATTTGGAGGCTTATACTACAACTAGGTCGACCTTATATTGGCACCTATATCAGCCTACAACGTAGACGTACTACATTCAAGGAGTGCAGAAGTTATGGCCGCTATGATGTAAGTTCAAGCTCAGTCAATATTTAATACCGTCCCTCACTTCTTCGAAGGGCTTTCCGAGGTTGCATCATTGCATTGAGCTCTTCCACCCTAGTTCCTCTCGTCGAAAGTATCGGCATTGCATGGACCGGTGCCATTTCAGCGATCCTCGCCTGGATCGGATACATGTAAATCGCTTCTGACATTCGAACATCATCTCCTCAATCCTGACTCGTTCTGACTCTTTCTAGTATTATTTGGTGTGTCATTGAATATGGGGCCGCGATGAGAGCCTATGTAGACGTCGGCTTCTCAACCATCCGAGACAACTGAATTGTCATCGGCGCCCGTCATTGAACTGGCAAAGGATTCGTTTTTCACAAAATATCGAGAGGACATGCATTTTCTGCTTTGCTTTGCAGCATTTTACGACTTTTACGCATTTACGCATTTATCTTCTCCGAGACCACTTATCTTTCACTGGCATAGACTAGGTATCTTTGCAGGAATAAAATTCAGACGAGATACACACTCTTCCGATAACCGGGGCCGGCCCTGACAAGCGCCCATTAAAGATACCGGCTCAACGGTTGTTCTGACTCCTCCTGTCTACATAATTGAAGAGGGTATAGAAATGATATCGCTAGAGACTGCTAGCTACTGCCAGTCTCCATTTTGTCAAGTCTTCAGATGTCTACTGAAGAGAGTCCTTTACTGGGACCACCGTCACTCGCTCCAGAGAGCGGTGACCTCCAACATGAACTGGTGTATACTCGTTTTACACCAGCACGAAAAAGATACATAGTTCTGCTCGTTTCATTGGCAGGACTTATACCATGTGAGTAGTCACATTGTGATTGTCGTACATAACGCTAGTCGAATCTGTAATGGAGCGATGTATTGACATTTCGCTCAGTACTTGTCGCAGGATCGTTCATTCCATCAATACCTGCAATCGCTCGGGATCTCGACACGACAGGCGCCGTTGTCAGGTATGTCTGTTCACGTTCACCAATGCTGAATAGTTTTAGAGGCTGACTGACTAAAATAAAACCTTGAAAAGTTTAGCTGTCAGTGTCTCACTCTTAACAAACTCGATCGGTACCCTAATATGGGCTCGTTACGCCGGATTCTGTACGTGATCAAGTGCTTGCCCTCCGCCTTCAGACACTCATTAATTCTTCACAGACGGTCGCAGACCGGTTTATCTGTGCTCACTAACTTGTCAATGCATCGGCTCGTTAGGTGTTGCATTTGCATGGAATGTCCCTTCCCTCCTGTCTTTCCGAACGTTACAAGCATTCGGGACGTCTAGCGGACTTTCCGTTGGGATGGGAGTTATCGCTGATATATACAAACTTGAAGAACGAGGAACCGCTTCTGGTGTCTTCTGGGGTGTAAGTCACATCTTGCATATATATGTGCTAACGTCATAACACGAACTTTACCAGGCTGTACTACTTGGACCTGCTCTCGCGCCTGTAGCCGGAGGAATCGCAACACATTACTACTCATGGAGGCTGATGCAAGTCTTCCTTTCCGGCTTCGGCTTCCTGCTCTTGCTTGCCACATTCTTCACTCTGCCGGAAACGAGTCATCCTGGCGCACGAGGGGTTGATAAAATGATCGAAGCTGAAGGCAGAAGTACTTGGGTTTGGTTAAACCCGTTCAGCAGCCTCAAACTTCTCAAAAGTCCGAACATCACTTTATTGGTAAGGCATCAGGTTCTTTCCTTGGCAGACACTCTTAACGCTAAACATTTGGATATAGGCACTGTCAGGTGCCTTTGTGTTAATCACCGATTATGGTACCATCTCTTCCCCATCTCTCATAAGCTGCGCACTGATACCCTCGACTACTTGTAGTGCTACTCATTCCCATCGCCTACACTCTTGTACGTATGAGTTTGACATTCTATTTTATATTCTGCTAACTCCTTGTCACAGGGAGCGCGATATGGTCTTAAGAATGAAGCCATCATCGGAGCGTGTATGATACCCGATGGCATAGGGAGCTTAGGTATGTACTGCATCACATTTGTTGTATTATGCATCTCTGACTGCGCAATCCTGATGTAACAGTCGGTGCTCCGATCGCTGGCAGAATATCGGACTGGCAGGTCACTCGCGGGAGAAAACGTCGCGGTGGAAAATGGGTTCCCGAAGACCGTCTTCGAGGTCTTTGGTTCGGAGCGGCGATAGCAGCTCCAATCTCAGTCCTCTGCTTTGGACTGGTAACCAAATATGTGGACGGACCTCTCGGATTTTTCTCGACCTAGTCTGTCTCTTCTTCAACGGAATGGGGGTACGTGTTGTTCGGCAGTTGTCTCGTGGCCAGCATGATTGATGTCCGTTACGCAGATCGACATGGTATTCGGACCCATCTCAACGTATTATGTTGATGTTCTGCATAACCAGAGCAGCGAAGTGATGGCAGCAACCATGTGAGTCTTGTTGGTGATTTTCACATGCCAAAAGGGATTAACCGTGGCTGTACCATGTAGGGCATTACGCGGAACTCTCATTGCCATCTCGTCCTCGACATTCCTGACTCTTATTGACAACATTGGCATTGTGTGGACCAACGCAATTGCCGCAGCCCTTTCGTGGATTGCTTACTTGTAAGTGGATTACATGTCATATTATTGAGCTTTGATCTGATCATGATCGACTCTTTGACAGGATGATCTGGTGTGTCATTCGATATGGACCCCAGATGCGAGCCTTTGTGGATGTAGGATTTTCTACCGTTCGTGATAACTGAGCGTGAGTAGTCTGTTGTGATGCGCATCCATTGCCACAATATAATGAACAAACGCTATCCGTCTGTGCCACGCTATTTAGACACTAAGCCCCGGTGAGGCACCCTAATTGTTCTCAGCAAGTTGAGATCGATTGGACGGCAAGTCAGGTCTAGTCAGGTCTAACAGGTACCTTTCTATTACGACAAATTATATCTTACTCGCAACTCCTTGCAACAAACGGTTGACCTGCCGTAAAATCACGAATCTGCCTACAATCATATAGCCCCATACTACAAGGATCAAAAGAAGCTTACCAACACCGTAGAGCATAGTTGCACATCATCAATCAACAAGGGTTCGAAGTTACTTTTGCCCAGTATGAATACTATTTGCAACTGTGAGATGCTAAGAGATACTAAGACATTCCGGTCGTGAATACCTCCGACGTTAATATTATTTTGCGTACAATACATCCCAGTGTGTCGGGTCCTGGGACCCTTGTAAGATTTGGTAGCGTAGGCGTAATACTTTGGTACCAAATGCGTTGAGAACGGATCGACAACATCCGGGTGAAACCGCCATCAGGGTGCACCACCATAAAATGATCGCGCACTTTGTCTACTAATTCTCTTCGGCACAGCCCAGGGAGGCACTGCGGAACTCGACTCCTATATAGGCGTTCAGAGTTCTGTACCTGTACTTTGTAACCGACTTAACCCTCTATCCAACCTCTATCTACACAACACCACAAATCTTCAAAATCATGCCGGGAATTCGAAATCCAATGCAAATATCACAGATACTCGGGCAGGCCCGTCGTTCCGTTGAGCGAGCGAGGGAAGAAGCGACGCAGAAAGCCCGGGCATGGGCGGACGAGGGAAAACAGGAAGTGAAAGGGGCCACAAGTCTATGTCGATCTCACAGTTCACTTTATTGGCGCATCTGGTATCCCGAAAATGGATGTGGTCGGGACGGCAGATCCTTATTTCGTTGCCAAGCTCGACACTGCTCTCACTTTCGTGTAAGTGGCCTCGATCGCATGGTATTTACTGCTTGGCTCAGCTCGCTTTCTTTTTTAGATCGACTGTGCAAGGTTAACACACTTGCTCCCGTTTGGAACGAACTCTGGAAGATCAAGAACGTGCCTGCTAACGCCAAGCTACATATAGACGTCCTCGATAAGGACAACGGCACCGTTACAGACGACTATATCGGTTCTGCCGAGATCGGGATCGTTGCGGGGGCTCATGAGCTGACTTTGGAGTGTGCTGGCCCTTCATTTCGTCGAGCGAGGGGAACAATTTGGATTAAGGTATGTGTTTCATGACGTATGTATCCCGGGTTTGACCCTGACGCTGTAACAGATCGAAAGTACCCCATCTACTTTCCCTCACCCTGAACTCCGACCATACACATTCGATGGTCCAATTCGATACTCTCGTCACTTCTCGCCTACAGTTGGTCTATTGGCCCACATGGAAGATGCCCACCTGTACTCAACATGGAAGATGTTCCTGAGAGGAGTACCGATATTCATGGGGAACTCGGTACAGGGGTGGAACAAGAATTACAAAGCTGCGCAATCCATCTTCCAGGGCCCTACTTCTGGGGCTATTCGTGGAACAATCCAAGCTGCTCACCGGATGCTTTACGCTCGCACAACTACGAATGGCTTTGGAGTGATTAACAATGCCAAGGACGTCATCAACATCCTACATGGTGGAAAGGAGGGAAGTGGGCATGCCCATCGTGTCAAGCCTGCTGTATACACCTACATCATTTCTATTGACGACGATTCTTTCCGATTCTCCGAAACAGGGGCTGCATTCTTCGTCGACTTCGCTTCGAAACATGCTCTCCACGCCAACTGTGCTGAAGCTGTACGTTATTCAGGCGAGTTCCACCCTCGTCCAGAAGGTGGCTGGGAGAATTTCAACGATACCACACCCGATGATCAAGTTCAGTGGGAACTCGTCATCGACAACAACTCGGGTACTTACTCACCAGATCCCATGGGACTCGCCGACCTGAAGGAGCTGTTCCAATACAACTTCCCCGAGTTCACAGTGCACACATTCGATTTCAACGACCCGAGGTTGTCGCAGAGCCGGGATGCCTGTCGTGCATATGCTCTTGCGAAACGTGGAGTGACGCAGGACGAGCTAACACCTCACACACACCCTGGCGAGGTTACCCTTGTCGATGCTGCTGCAAATCCAAAACCGAGATTTGAAATTGACTAATGGGAAATCGTGCCTTTCGTGGAATCTATGTCGTATCTATTACTTTTTGCTTTGCATGACTTGCTCTCAATTGTATCCTTCTGCTTATTTATTCATAGTGTTGTAGCCTACCTTTCCGTTTGATGGAATAGTATACGTGTAGAATATGTTCCACTTTGTTTCGATAAGTTACGTAGCTCTTTTCCTTCAATCTAGAGATACCCTTCATAGAAACTGATGCCAACTTTACGGTGGACGGATATTCCGATGGGGCTGCCATTTTAGTTTGTGATCGATCGGGAACTAACTTCGTAAATTCAAGTTGGGGATGCGTGATGGTGTACCAGTGAACGTTAACCCTAGGCCTCATTGATCATTGAAAATGCCAGTGGACCAGGGCTCACAAGGCTTAGAGCTGCTCCATCTACTACGGAGAGTCTTTCGGGCCATTATACTTTCAAATATGCAAAATTAAATCTCAGGGTACGACCATGTGGTTCATATGACGTCGTTGATAAGGAAATATGAGACTTGAACTGCATACATGCTGAGTTGTAAGCTTTCTACTTGTGCCACTACAAACGACAAAAACATGTATCCGTAACAAGTTAGTGTACCGTATCTCATAATTGTACTGACTCTCAGGCTATAGAGCAGACAGAACAAAACGATTATTGTCAAAGAGTTTACACGCCCATGTGACGTGGTAGTAAGCGAGGTCGGCCCTCGTTCAAATTAGGACTCCTCTCACTCTTTTCTTGTCGCGGTCTTGTTCGTGTTCTTGTTCGGTCTGGGGTTGTCTTCTTTCCCGAAAGCATTATAGCACGAGCTTCGCCGGACGTCGTCTCGCACAGACAGTTTCAACACTACCTCCTACAACTCCACTTTCTTGTTTCAGCGATATGGCCATGTACTCACTCCAGCTATCTGCACCCTTCCTTCAACGATGGTCCTCATCGCCACCATCGTCGAATAACGCGACTGTGCCACCAGATCAGAACGCACATTCACATCCAAGAAAGTCTGCACACTGTTCGCAGAAAGTAGCGTTGAATATCTCGACGAATGTCATTCGGCCACCCATCCATTTACATTCGGGTAAACATGCGAAACACCATCCTCACCTACGCGTCTCGTCCTCCAAGAAAGCTACTGCGACAGTATCACTGTCCAGTGCCACGGCCAGCGCAACGTCGGCTCTTCTTCCCTCGCCAGACGGTTTACCCGAATGTGTTCCTACGAACTCGATCCCATTCCCATCGGCACCGATAGAGTTACCTTCACCTCGAGATGATTTCGTTAATGATGCAGACGACGAGTTCCAGCCCCAAACTATGTCTTGCGATACCAAAGATTCAAAAGATGCATCTACTTCTGAAAGGAAGAATGGCTCACATGTCAATCTCCGAAGGAAGCGAGCTAAATCTTGTCTTGCATCGACCTACGTCCACAACGATGGTAGTAAACATTCCCGTCGATCCTCGACCCCGCATCCTCTTGTCCGGTTTGCCGTTAACGTGCCAACAAGTGAACCATCACAATCAGCATCCCCTCCGCTTGGAAAACGTGCACGATTGTGTTCGACAAGTACACCAAAATTGTCAAAACGGGCGAGGAGAACGAGGAAATTGGTGGCTGACCTGGAGTTCACCTCGATGTTACATCGAAGTCTGGACCGTCATCTTCGATTGTTAATCGTCTCGAATAACGGCATCGACGAGAATATGGATGCAAGTGGTTCTTCTCGTGGTGTTAGTCTGGAGCAAGATTTTCTACTAGTTGAGAGGCTCTGGCGTGCCCTTGTAGACCAAGGCTACAAGCCGCAAGGTGGGTTCTCATGTTGCGTGGGCTCTTGCTACCTGAAGGATGGTGTCTAATTTATTTGTCTAGACGCATCACCTACCAACTTTGTGACGGATATGGGTGACCTCGACGGGTCCGAGTCACCTTTCTTGGAGCACAATGAATCTTTGCTTACCTCGCCCTCCACTATCCCGGACCACAAGGATGCGGGCGAGATTATGACTATATCACAGCTTATCGCAAGCTTGATTCTCCGGGCCAATGATCGTCGTTCAACCCGTCCTCGTTCTTCGAGAAACAAGAGTAGTGCTCTTGGAAAGACGTCACGATTGCATACGCGTTCTCCACTTCACCAGGTTGTGACGGAGACTGATGCCGATGAGCCTGACGATATTGAACTGTGAACTCATGCAGTTCGATTATGACAATTACATCACATTCATCTTTCCTTCTTGTATTCTAAATTTCCTTCTCATCCCACTAATCTTCTGGACGCATCGTGCATCGTTTTATCAATTTTGACTCCATGACATATGTTCGCATCGCATTGCATCGCATTGCATTACCGACCTTGTATCCCTACCCCCATTTCAGCACCGGAAGCCAGAGGCTTCCATCCACGTTATGACTACCCCACGCTCGTGCATGCACTCGCTCCATCCATTGTATTCTTTACCACACTCCATCGCAATCGTCCGGAAGATTCATAGCACACTCATTACTTACGCATTATTTCTTTCCTGCCGGGACAGGCAGCTCAAAAAAAACAATAAAAAGCACTTACACCACCAACCCAACCTCGCGATTGTGTGCAAACTCACCGCCAAACGATAAATGCGTGTGTTTCAAGTTGAGACTCTCGCCAGAGGACCGTTGGTCGTCAACCTGATTAGAGCCTATTGATCATTGGTAGGTCACTTTTACACAATCCGCCCAATATGAAAGATCGTGTCGAAGATGAGCAAGATCAGGGACCGACCTCAAAACGGTAATGACATTGGCGATACCAAGGCGACGGAGCAACAAGTACCCTGAAGTGTGTTTGTCCCCACCTAGCTACACGCAGATAGGGTTCTATTCCTGTCATATACCATGCATCGTGTGATACGGACATTGGGCTCGGTTTGCTCCGATCCATTGTCCTCTCAAGGATGCCGTTGGTTCTGGCAGGTGTTGATTGTTCCGAACTGCTCATGTTGTGAATTCGACTGCTTCTCGCCTTCACGAGACCTAAAAACGTGCCCACCCCTGCCCGTCTTGGTGGAACGAGTCGCCGACACGTGTATCGTAGAATCAGAATATACTCCGGAGGAAGCCTAGGATGGGTGATTGTCGATAACTCCATCTCTTGATGATACCATGTGCAGGTTGCTTATGAAGACATTCTGGGGTGGTAGACCGACAGCCAACAGATACTGGGTAGTTTCTACAACGTCTTACTGCATACCGATTGGACTTGAACATGTATGTTCGTGTGTAGGTGTTAGTGGGATCTACGATGGAAATTGAGATGGCGGCGGTCATGGGGCTTCCTTTTGTGAAGTTGTCAGAACCTTATATTACCACAGGCGCCTGGCTGGTATTGCTATATTCAACGCTTTTGTTTACTGCGCTGCGACCAGAAGGAGGTTTCTTCCTAGTGGATTCAGAAAAGAGAGGGGTTTCGTCGACCTGCAGGATCAGAGCGAAATACAGCGCGAACAGAAGACATGTTTAGCGAAAGCCACCTGGGCGAAATAGACTAAATCAGGATAATCTAATCTTATTTGTATCATCACGATATTGGCAGAGCCTTCTCCTCGTGTTGGTTATTACACCGTGCTGCTGCCAGGTGGAGGAGGGTTTCTTCCTCGGTCTTCTACCTCTTTCTTGGTTCATATCCTTGCTTTCGAGCTACACAATGTCGCAGTAAACTCGCCCTGGATCCAGACAGTTTGGCCAGACTGCCATCGTGAGTACGTGCTCATTGTATTCGGCCTTGTTTTTTCACCATGTTTACGCCTCTACGACAACAAAGTTGCTTCAACGCGATCTGCTTTTTAGCATGGAACATCTTATGTTGGGAAATTTCTCTACACACCACTCTTTCTTTCCTGGACTTTACATCGAGGAATCGACTCCAAGATACACTGGCTTCTCGTCGTCTTGCTGCGCTTCAACTTCTTGTGTATCTTCCTCTTCAGGATCCTCTATTTACGTGATACCAACTGGTTTCGACTCGCACTCTTGCTCTAGCCCTCAGTCCTCGATCTCCCCTGATTTGGGTGTGTTACAACATAGTCGATTTTACCCATCCCCACCACAAACGGAAGCTGCTCTCAAGGATTCTTTACCATTACCAGACACAGACGGCGGAGCCAATATGGACTATGATGCCGTCCAGAACCTATGGCCCAGCTCAAGCTCTTTTGATGCCTCCGATGAGGCAGGTCCGTCAACGTCGAGGCATGTGGCGCCAGCGGTACGCGAGCCTATTTCTCCTCCACCCACAGAACACTTGAATCCTAGGTCACTGCCTGATATCGATACGTCTCTGGAGAGTTATCATCATGGTTTTGGACCACGGTCACCCTCGATGTTTTCTTCAGTATGACCATGACGACGCATCGAGTATTGACTGGCATAGCGACTCTACCCACAATGACAATGACTGGGCCTCCCCAACAAGTACTTTGTTAGATCACGCTGATCTGGGGAGCGGTATTTCAAGTACCAAGGTTCAATTTTTTGACATGCAGCCGTTTGAGACGACCCCATTCCATGATTTGGATACTGAGCCACCACCATCCTCTACCCTAGACCATTCCAGCTTCTTTCATCCCATGCCACAATCTATACCGTGGCAGCCATATCAGCACTACTGCGATCCTATGGATCTTGATCCTCTCGACATTGCGCCACACTCCCCTCATCCTCAAGCGCCCCCTCTGCCACACGAAGAACCGTCTTCTCAACAAGATGCACAACTCAGGAAGCCAAGATTTCACTCCCCAGAAGAGGACGACTTTGTCCCTTCGTCACCATCAGGTAGATTCCATCGTTCATTACCAGATTTCGACTCGCTAGAAGATGCGTTTATGACTCCCGTCCCTCACTCACCGCGTGGCGCGTCTTTATCGCTCCCCGATCTGGTACCAGACGATGAGCCCTTCTCTACTTATCATGCCCACGACGAACATCCATTGTTTCCTGGCGCAGAAAATCTCTATCGGGGATTACCAGAGACCATCTCACCGGCCTTGTTGGGTCCTCCGCCTCCTTCAGAGGAGGAAGGCTTGGGGTTGTTCGTCCGCCCGTCGGGTGTCGAACCTCCCCTTGTGAGATCGCCGTCACCTGATCAGGATGACTTCCGATTTCTTGATGTTCAGTTAGACCCCATGGCCACGAAGTTGGACGTCGATGAGTTTCTCAACCTCCGTGCGCTCCGTAACCGTGCCTTGGACGCCGAGCGCGTGGCACGGAGACGAGAAGAGATCATTTCAGAGCGTGTAGAGAAAGCCTGTCACGCGTTGCTTCCTACTACTTTGGAGCAAGAGGGTGTGGTTGATAGGTCGTCGGAGACACGGGCACGAAAACACGAGCTTCATATTGCGCTCGAGGCGCGTGCGGAGGCGAGGAAGGCGAGAAAGAGGGAGAAGCAGCGGAGTAAGGAGATCGGGTTGTTGTTGGAGTTGAAGATGCGGGGACAGGATGACGACTTTTTGATGATGGGATACGGAGATGGGCCGGTGAACGTGAAGCAGCTGGTAGCGAATATGCTGATGAAACGTGGGGATACGTCTCGTCCTCTCGCAAATCGCGGAAGAACAATGGCCTCTAGGCCAGCTTCACGATTGTCGTCACTATCGCGTTCGGTATCGTATGAAGACCTTTCGGAGTCTCTGGAAAATATTCATATTTCAGAACCACTGTCTGAGAATGGCCGTATGGCTACCTCGATGGACGTTGACCTCGCTTCCGATTCTTCCTTATCTCCTATGTAAGTCTCCTACGTGGTCGATTCTATCTCCATCTGTTAATATTTTCTATGTTCAGGTCAGCATCAACTGTACAGTAATTGGAATCCTGCATGCAGGCATCTTTGTAGCATCTAGTGTCACAATAGTATACACCACTTGTCCATACCCTGCTCCATGATATCGAAGATCTCATTCTTCTTCTCGTCCCGTCCCCTGCCTGCTTCTCTATTCCTCGACAAATTTCTGACCTGACATCCAATTTCGTCCTCCGATACTCTCATGTCATAATCAAAAACTCCTCATTAACGCTATCCTGCTGGATTTACCATGTTCGTTTTGAATGTTCGGACTAATCCTTCACTCTCCATGCTTTCACGATTTTATTCTCACTTTATTTGACTGACGATACTGGTTTTGGTCGTTTTGTAATATACTATCAGTTTGTGATGACCCTGTTCCATACCTTGCCAGATGAGAAAGTGTGCTATGCCCGATCGTCGATTTTTAAAAGAAAGGAAATTAAGATAAACTACGGGTATTACTACATGTCCATGGCAAATAGTAAATATACAATATCTTCGAGACTAATGGTAAATCAAATCACTGAACGTAACTACACGGGAACTGATTGGTATTAGATATTTGCTTCGAGTCTGCTATGCTGCCTTCTATAGAAAAATTAGGGGTGCACACAACTTGTACAGTGGAGTGCACTTACCAGCGCCTCGCCAATTCCCGGCTCCAATTCACGCTTCGAAAGTAGGGGTGCGCCTTAACTTGACGGAAGCTATATCGCTTGTTTGGATCACGGACGAGTAACTACAGTTACAAGAAATAGATTAAACAAGGATCACAACGTGGAAGTTGATACTACTCACATTTCTGATCAGTGATCGAGCGACTTGGCAATGTATTAGCCCAAATTCTATGGACTTGTGCTGGACCGCATGGGTCACGTCGTCTTCAACTTCCATGGAGGTGGAGAAGTACGGGGCGTCGAGCTTAGCATGCATCTCAAATAAGACTACACCTAAACTCCAGATCTCACTTCGACGGGTATATGTACGATTGCATGACATCTCTGGAGCAGCGTAATATGCATCAGTGATCTGATCCCGAGTTTCATCTCTAGAAGCAATTCCGAGTTGCAAAGCCGGCTGAGTACTCGAGACTGTTAAGTGGCCCTTGTCGTTCAAAGAAATATTTTCCGGCTTGATGATCGGATGGATGCTCTTTGTCCAAAGATGTTCCAATGACACTATCTGAACTCATCTGTATTAGCATAACACCTCAAGATGACGATAATATGACTTACTAGATCAACAGTTCTGGATAGTAACGTCTTTCGAAAAAGGCACTTTTGGAAGCGAGGATCTGGAAGGTCTCTTATCCACTGATATGACGTCTTGATCTCCTTGTAGGGGCGAGAAGCCTGGACGTCATAGTCGGGCTTGGGCCCGATGGCTGAGTTGGTTGAGGATGGCAAAGCAAGACTGAGTTCGAGCTCTGAGGAACCAGGACTGTCGAAGCGAGACGGGGCTAATAAACTACGCCTCTCGTGCTCGGTAGTACGACGTAGAGCTTGAAGAGTAGCCACGCCAGATGGGAGACCAGTCAAGATATTGTGCACGATGTCAACATGGTTCAAATGGACCAGAGCTTGCTGACGCCAGAAACGCCTTGCAATCTCTGCTGAGAATGACTGGATACCGTAGGATTTGTTAGAATCATGTGGCGTCGAAATGTGGGACGAATGATAGAACGCGTCATTTGAAAGAGAAAGTAGAGGCAGGAGACCTGTATAGATGGTGGTATTCAGCATCGAGTACGAGAGAATCCCTGGAGTGGCGTAAAGCAAAGACAAAGGTCGGAGGAGAGGTAAAGGAAGTCCGACCGCTGTAGCAACACTTCCGCAAGATTGTTGAACGGTGCGCTTTGCCCTTGGCTCCTCTGCTGCTACATCACCAGTGGTCAAGATGGACAGAGTAGAGGAGCTCGTGGTACTCCCTAAGAGCCATCCAGTGAGGCGTACAACGACGTTGTGAAGACCGTTTGAAAGGATATCAGGAAGTTCTGGGAGTGAACGGAATACTGAGAGATTGATCATGGAGCTAGCAGTCGAGGTTGGATTGAGGTGCAATAGAGTGTGTTGGTAGTTCTTCTCAAAGAGAGCTGAAAGCCTTCTGGCGGTGAATAAGGACAATGCAGTGGCGTATTAGTGGCGCTACTACGTGACTACTATAGCTTGCCACTCCGAAGACAGTCCAAGTAGAAGGTGCCGATATCGGAAGGCCCTGAACCCTATATACAGGCTCGTTTTACAGCCATGTAATCCCAGCTATTGTGTAGGTGATAAGTACAGGTAATAATACCAGCAATGACCATTTCAAATTGAGAATCTTTGTACTTACAGGATCAACTGCCAGTGGTCCTGGCGCTACCACTGATATTCAAGATTCGGACAAAGCTCAATACATGCCGCAATGCATAGTACTCCGAAAACGCGTCGAACCTCTTAGACAACGACAACTTTCGTGTTACTGACGAATGCCAGCACATGTGTATAGTATGAGTAAGCTCAGTACCACGGTCATCGATACACAACATCAACTCGAACCAGTGATAACCCACGGTGGCTGTGCTTGAGTACTTCCAACATCTACCACCATGCGACGAGATACCAAACTAAACCTAAAACCATTTGAAAGCAGAACTACCCCATTATGCATACCTGACTTACTGGGTGTATATACTTCTACTGGAATAATCAATACGAGTACGTGTCATCTTGGGGTACGTTGAAAACTCTCTTAGGATCCATACATCGTTCGTTCCGAGTCAAGGGTGGACTGGTTCATAGGCGAAAGCTGCTTGGGGTTTGATTCTATGTAATACTCCGGTAAGAATGTATATGAGGTAGGAAACCGTATGTAGGAGGAACTAAATTTACTACATGCTCCGCTGTTAACTTCACGTCTCTTTTTAGTTAGTGGGGTCGTCTTGATGAGCAAGATGTGCATAATCGATACAAAGACTTAACCATCCACTGCCCTTTCCATATTTGAGGCGTTCTTGAAACGGTCTAGCTCCGTCATACTTTTCGAATTGCATAGCACTGATTAATTCAATAGGTTTGAAATCCCACTTAACCCGGCCTCCCTATCTCAATCAATTTCCGATGGCTATGACGTGCTCTTTCGTGAGATTGAAATCCCCATCACTGGAGAGGAGTTGTGTATTAGTAAGACTCCGACTACGCCAGCTTAAAGCCTCTCACTAGTCACAAGGTACAGCGGCAATATGTCCTTTCATGATAAATACCCTAGAGTGAAGAAGAGTAAGTGCATTCCGCTGCAATCTATCCTATCATGTCTATTCCCTCACAACAGAAGGCCCTGATCATCCCATCTCTCGGTGCACCCTTCGAAGTTGCGTCTATCGAAGTACCCAAACCTCAGGCTGGCGAGTTACTTGTTCGTGTAGAAGCAGTTGCCCTCAATCCGATAGACTGGAAAGCACACGAGTGGGGTATCTCAATCGCCCAGTACCCAGCTATTTTGGGTTGCGAAGTATCTGGCGTCGTCGTACAGGTCGGTCCCGAAGTCAACAACCGGGCAATCGGTGATGTAATGTAAGTGACGGCTACTTACTAGCTCAAGGGAACTTGGAAGATTGAATAATCATTCCACAGAGCATTTCAGTCATATCCTGGAGAAACTGGGAAAGGCGGCTTCCAACAGTTCGCAATTGTGGAGGCTGCCGTTACATTTGAGGTTAGCTTCGTCATGGCTCCTCCGCTCGCATCCTATGAACTGTTTTGGTAGGTGCCATCGAATATGTCTCACGATGAAGCGTCGACCCTCCCGGCATGTGCATTGACGGCCGTTCATGCATTTTATACCGACTATATCCCTACCCACGACATCGGGGGTGCCAACCTGGTACCCTTCTGGAAAGAGGGGGGAAAATATGCGGGGACGCCTATTGTCGTCTTCGGTGGTGCATCTTCCAATGGTCAATTCGGTAGGCTCTCTTCAGAAACTTTAACATTTATATATCAGTAATGCTGAGTCTATCAAAGCTATCCAGCTTGCTCGTCTGTCGGGACTGTCCCCCATTATTGCTACCGCATCTCCCCACAATGAAGGTTTACTCAAATCTTTGGGAGCTACGCACGTCGTGAATCGTAATCTCACCCCGACAGATCTCAAATCGACAATTCAGGAGATCACCTCGAAACCCATCCAACTGATCTACGACGCTATAGCTACAGAGGAAACCCAGAACCTAGCCTACGACGTGCTAAAGAGTGGAGGGAAGTTACTCTTGGCCCTCCCTTCTGTCATAGATCAAACGAAGATTACATCTGACAAACAAGTGTTGCATTTCGTCGGCAAAACCTACCTTCCGGGGTTGTCTGCCATAGACAAAGAGTTCTATGCAGTATTGCCTACCTACTTGAAGTCCGGGGATATTAAGGTATGCCTTAATCTTACCGTCATCCAGAACAAATATTCAAACTTCCCATTTTCTCAAGCCCCTTATTCCTGAATCTCTCCCAGGAGGTCTTCATAGCATCTCTGAGGGCTTAGGGAGATTGAAACGCAATGAACTCACCGCTCGCAAGCTCATCGTACATCCCACAGAAACAATTTAGACTGATGTCAAGTAGCGTAATTGGAATGTATTTACTTCGGCGGGTCTGGTTTTATATAGTACATTCTTATCCAGTTCATCTCTGAGCTATTATACAATCTTAACGTACAGGTCCGTAACCGTTACTCGTTACTGATAAATACCGGGATGTTAGTGTTCGTCACGATTTGGTGACAACCTCGGCGAATTATAGGCATACCCCTTGTTCCGTTTATCTGCTTCCAGTGTCTTCTCTAGTTTCTTGATGGTATTCGTTGACAGGTCCTCACAACTTGTGTCAGAGCACCCAATATGGGATGTCTCGAATTGAGGTAACGTTGGCGGTTGATCATAATCCAAATCTGGTATATGTGTTTCATTATTAGCAGCCAAAATCATCACCGTATTGAATCAATTCACCTGGTAACTCCCTTGCCCTAGCACGGAAATTTCTCCAGTTAGTTGGAGCAAAGTAGCATCAGCATTTGTACACACCGGCATCTTTGATCTCGCTAGACCTTTGATGCCTTTCTGGTCTCTTTCGATTGCCTTTCTGTCTTTCTTAACGGGAATGATGGGAGGACAAAAGACCGGAGGCGCTACGGAGATCATGGAGACCCAAAGACACGCTTATTATATTATATGTGAAAATCTTACGGTAACAAGCTTCCAAATTAATACGGACACTGCATGTTGTCACATGCTTTATGGAATGAATAGGAATAGTTCTATGGAATGGAAAAGAAAAGATGCCCGGAGCGGGCGAAAGCAAGTTATGTTACACACCTCGTAAGATTTTCAGCGAGCTATAGCGCACTGCAGGTAGTAGACGGTACTGAAGCTGTAATAATATTGTACCAGGCGCGAGGGGTTGAGCAGTGAAGTCGATTGTGCTGAAGAGTAACTAGTGACTGCTAACAAAGGATAGATGGTTTCTGCAAGGCGCCGTCCTGCAGAGTATTGCCGAAGCTTACAGTGGGAGGCCGAGACCATTTCGTAACGCGAGGGTGTGTGCATGCTCGACGGCATGGCTAGCAGGGCCGGAGGCAGAGGATGTCAAGTCGGCTTCGCAGACAGGAGCGACGTATTCTTGGAGTTCATGGCGAGTCAACTTTGCGTTGGTGAAGAAAGACGAAAGGACGTCGACGAAAAATGGCCTGCGGACGTTGTGTAGACAAAGTGACAGTGCGTTGCTACTCTCACAATGTCTTCATGACTGTATGATGGAGGAGGAGATGGGTGAGATCCTGTAAGCGTGTGTATGAGCAACATTGCCAACCACAGAAAGTATCATTACGAGCATTCGACGGGCTCAAGCTCAAGTCAACGGTAGTAGTCATAGGGCCGTGACTATCGCGATCGAGGACACTTAAGTCACATGTCACATGTGAAGGTCACGGTAACTAAGGTAATGACTCTCCGTTCATTCTCCGTTCAACGTTCAACTTCAACGGAACTTATCCAAGTTTACACGTCTAAACTTACACTATTTCTCTTTTAATTCCTCATTCCTATCTCTATGGCGTCTACCACCCCTTCTCTGTATAGGGCAAGCATCTTGATTCTTTGCAGCCGACTGGAAGGGATCCTATCAGAAGTCCTAAGCTGCCTCTACCAAGGCTGAACTTGGAACTTGAACCGAGACTCAGAGTCAGGGATGTCTCTTTCGGGGGTGTGCTCTCTTGACATAAGCAACCCAAGATGAATTCACCACAAATTCATTCCTGTGAGTCGCTCTTCGGGCGACTAGCGAAGTCTAAGGACAAGATTGTGATGGTACTTATTCGAGATGGTGTTATTGTCGATCCGACTTGAGCGGTGCAGGTCAGTGATGTTTCGCCTCCCAATCTTGCTCTCAGCTCACGAGTATCATTTCCGATGGTGTTGTACCAACCGTTCTTGCTCGCAGATCCTAAGTCCCCCTTTGAAACCCATAAGTGTCGATCGCTCATATGCTAACCCTGCTTGCTCGAAAAAACCGGCTTGGTGAAGGATCTATGAGCTTGAGGAAGGCATAGAGAAGATCAACGAAGTCTTCATTGACGGTAGTTCGATCACGTTACAGTATGTGTTCTCCACGCAAATAGTTCTCCAGGTTTACTGATGAAACAATCTTGTTTATAGCTGATGCATGACCAGTTGGGATCGGTCAGAAATCTAGGATTCTCGCAAGGCCGCTTCTGTTAGCGGAGCATTTTTTCTGCTCTTCGTTGATTGTCCTTGTGAGTCAGAGAGGTTCTGCTTCGATGGTGCTTACTTCGGCGAGGCCAATTTTCATGCGTTTTGGATACTATCATTGCTATCGTGAAGTTTCCGGCAATGAGTAAGTCTATATCACGAGTTATAATGTGGTTTCAAATCCTAAGTTCATTGACAGTTTGTGCACTCTAGGAAGCAAGTAATCCTTGAATTCAATAGTGTGATTGTAACAGTTCCATAAGCCTGATTGTCTGTATGATATAGTGACTTTCAACCCCAGTTATTGAGGATATTGATAACCCTACTGGTAGCTAAAGATGCCTTTGTGCCTTTCTCCTCTTGCCTCTGAGTGATCTTTGAGATGTCTTTGAAGTGACTTTTGAAATTTGAACCTACTAATTGCCTCTCGGCCTCCGGCACCTCTCAAAGACACTCAAAGGCAGTTGAAAGGTCAAAAGGCGCCATGTGTACAAATGCTGATGTAGGGGTGTCGTTTGATCTCGGACAACGTGTAACGTTTCGCGGGATCGCGTGCGAGCATCTTCGGGTAATTGCATCATGAGGGTGCATTCTTTGTATGCATGAAATACGATGACGACTCACATTGTGTATCAAGTCTCGCGCCTGTGGATTGTGGATTCTTCCAAAGTCAATCGGTTCGTCCAAAACGAGAGAAAGTACCCTTTCTTGCGTCGCATCTTCCCGCATGAAATACGGGCGACTCATCTTGGCATGCATTTCGAATAGCACCAATCCAAGACTCCAGATATCGCATTTGCTATTGTAACGCTCACGCTTGATCACTTCCGGAGCCATGTAGCAAGGAGTACCGACAGCCTCCCTCTCACGGTTCCTGAAAGAATATGCCAGACCAAAATCTGTCAACAGCATGTGCCCATGCTTGTCTACTAGAACATTGCTAGGTTTTATGTCACGATGCATATAACATCTAGAGTGGATCTGCCCAACAGCAGTAACCTGATCTCAAATGATTAACGAGAAAAACTGTAACCCTGCTGGGTTACAGCTCGCCACAACACCTTCCCGATTAGGATACTTCCATTCTCCCCGCTCGTTACCTCAGCATCCACGCTCGTACTTATAGTCGAGCTCTGTCCTTTGTTAACTCTAGCTTACGCTCCCTCCGTCGCTTCCGTTAACAAAGGTACTATTTTACATTCCTATTATCTGTAGAGCTTAGCTTACGCTCCCTCCGTCGCTTCCGTTAACAAAGATATTCTGTGTCTGTTATTCTCCGTCTGATTCTAGTGAAGCCTCGCCAGGCTTACACTTTTTTTTTAACACCGCACACCAAATCTTTTGTTCAGTGTGTTGAACACACTCTGCCCGCCGCTGTTCTCGTCTTTCCATCGTCGTTACCACGCTGTCGCCGATCACCCGGAGCCAACTCACGGTGTCGACCGTGCCCTCTGTCCCGTTGAACGCCCTCAACGAACCCGCCGTTGATTCCGTCAGTCAGGAGTCGTCTCCCTTATCCTCTACTTGCCCGCCCCTCTCCTCGGTACCTTCCCTTGACGACGTTCGTCAGGTTGAAGCCTTATTACCGAGTCGAACTCCTTCCCCTCCTTACGACTCCTCGTCTGACTCGTCCTCCGACTCTGATCATCCCGCCGCCTTCCCACGTCCCCTCATCATGTCCACCAGCATCGCATCCGTCATCGCATCACCGAAGAACGTTCCGATCTTGACGCCGGGCAAAATACAACCCGAATCTCTCACCGATTGGGTGCATAAATGCCTTCAGTACTTCAAAACTACTCGAAAGTTGCTCGCTGTCGATCATGTAGCCACTGCTGCGACGGGTTTGCAGGACCCGCTTGTACAAGACTGGTATATGACAGACTGTGATGCTTTCGACTTACTCACATTTACCGAGTTCGTCTTGTGTATGAAGAAACGCTGGTTGAACACCGGCTGGGAAGCCGAAATCGTAACGCACATCATCCGTTCTCGTCAGTTCGAGAGCAACCTGTTTGAGGACTGGGTGATTACCTTGGAAAAGAAGAACACCCTGTTGAAGGGGACCTCTTTTCACTTCGACGATACTCGTCTTCGTGACCAGATTACGGCAAACGCGTGTGACGATGTCCGCGATGCTTGTAATTTGGACTCGGTTCGCGGAATCCTGGGATTTAAGGAATGGAAGGAAGCATTAGCTCGTGTCGATGCTCAGCGTGTCAAGGACCGTGCTCGCATGGATGCTCGTGTCAACTCTGTCATAGCGGCACAGGCAGCTCATCGTTCTGCGACACGATCTTCTTCGTCTCACTCACACTCCCTTTCTTCTCAACCCTCTTCCTCATCCTCGGGTTCCTCCTCCGTCCGTAATCGTCCCCCTAAGCTTACTGATGAGGAGAAACGTCTCATCCTCAAGTATCACGGATGCTTCAAGTGTCGGAAATTGAACGTCAACCATGTTTCCGCCAACTGTCCCGATGATTTCCCTTCACCTGTGGATTACAGACCTATTTCGGAGCCGTCTGCCTCCTCTGCAAAACCCACCTACTCGCGTCCGACAGCCAAGGTCGCCATGGTCGGTGACCTCCATAACATTACCGAGACTGTTGCAGCGACTTCGGTCCTCAGTACGGGTGATGACTACTCGTCGTCTGATGAGTGCGTATCTCCCTCATCTCTATCGTCCCCCCACATAGTTTGGCCCGCCATCGTTCACTCCTCCTCCTCCTTCTCTCTTCCTACCGACATGCTGATTGACAACGGTTGCACGACAGTTCTGATTAGAGACGATGTTGTCTCTGATCTTGGTCTCCGTCGTCGCAAGTTACATCGACCGTTTGTCATGGGCGCAGCATGGGGAAGGGATGGAGACTCGCAAAATGGAGTGGAATGGGTTAAACTACGTGTTTCATCACCCGATATGTCGTTTGTTGCATGCACAGTTCGTGCAATTGTGGTTCCGGACCTGTTCGTTCCTATTATTCTTGGTATGCCGTGGCTTGCAAAAAATAAGATCATCGTTGATCACGAACTTCGGTGTTGCATCCACAAACCGTCTGGAATCGATATTCTACTACCAGGTCCTGGTCCTACCCCACCACCCCTCAGCATCGACGAGCGTCGATCACTCCTTCGAGAAACTGTCATTGCTCAACAGGACGCCGCTTCTCTCTCGTTTGAAGAATATCAACTTCAACAGAACGCGATTCGTGGATACCAACGTGACGTTATCCGTGAATTACATCTACGTGCGAATTTACCTCCTCCCTTTATCACGAAAGAGGTAACTGTCATTGCCGCGATTAAAAGTCGGATCGAGGTGCTGGCCTCGCTCGATCGACTTGCTAAAGAGGACGCTGCCATGAGGGCACGCTTCCCTGAATGTTTTCCTAATGACATCCCTCATTACGATAGCCTACCCAACAATGTTTACCATCGGATTCGCCTCATCGACGCTAATAAGATTATTAGCCGACGGACTTACAGCTGCCCTAAACAGCTACGGGACGTCTGGCTGTCTATGCTTGAGGAGCACCTTGCCGCTGGTCGTATCCGACCGTCTTCCAGTCCTTACGCATCCCCTTCCTTCATTATTCCCAAATCTGACCCAACGTCACAACCTCGGTGGGTAAATGACTACCGTATTCTCAACAGCAACACCGTCCCCGACCGCCATTCTCTGCCTACTGTTCAAGAAATCCTTGCCGACTGCGGGCGAGGAAAGATCTGGGGTAAGATGGACATGACGAATGCATTTTTTCAGACGAAGATGCATCCGGACGACATTTGTTTGACTGCGGTTACAACGCCCTTCGGTGCATACGAGTGGCCAGCTATGCCTCAGGGACTCTCTAATGCACCTGCTACGCATCAGCGTCGAATGTTCGCAGCGTTACGCCCATACATTGGTAAAATCTGTCACGTTTATCTTGATGACATTATAGTGTGGTCTAACAGCCTCGAGGAACATCGAGTTAACGTCGCATTGGTTCTTCAAGCATTGAAGAACGACTCTCTTTTCTGCTCGCCCAAGAAGACGACACTATTCTGTTATGAGCTTGATTTCCTAGGTCACCATATCTCTCTGCGTGGCATCGAGGCCGACGGTAAGAAGGTTCAGCGGATAATGGACTGGCCTACTCCCAAGACACCTACCGAAGTTCGAGCTTTTCTAGGACTTGTTCGGTACATCTCTAACTTCCTACCGGCTTTGGCGCAACACACGGCGATTCTAAACCCGCTCACCACAAAGGAAGCCGAGAGAGATTTTATCTGGACTGCTGCGCACACGATTGCTTTCGAAGCTGTAAAGACGCTTGTCACTGGCCGCGAGTGTCTCACCGTTATCGACCACCGTAACATGGGCGACAACAAAATTTTTGTCTCCTGCGATGCTAGCGACTACTGTACTGGTGCTGTCCTCACCTATGGACCCACTCTGGAAACCGCTCGCCCTGTTGCTTTTGAGTCGCAGCAACTGAAGGGTGCTGAACTTAATTATCCGGTCCATGAAAAGGAACTCCTTGCCATCATACGTGCCTTAAAGAAATGGCGTGTCGATCTCATTGGCGTGCTGATCACCGTCTACACCGACCACCGCACCTTAGAAAATTTTGGTTCTCAGAAATTACTCTCTCGTCGACAAGCTCGCTGGTCTGAGCTCCTCTCTCAATACGACTACGAAATCGTATATTTACCTGGCGCTGACAACACACCTGCGGATTCCATGTCTCGGTATCCCGGTATGGCTGATGCTGCAACTTGTGCCGCTGTCGCTCCGCTTCGACTAGTCTCTTCATCTCTAGCTCGTAGGAGGCATGAGGTCGTTCCCACGGTTGCTTCAACGCATATTGCTCCTGACCCTACATTTTTGACGAAGCTATGTGATGGCTACAAGGAGGACAAATGGTCCTCTCGACTTGCTGATCTGCTGTGGGATGAGGTCTCGAAGTCGGCTGCCTTGGAGAAGCATGGCTTGGAGATGGATACTTTACGGGACACTCCCTCATTGTCTGCGCTACACAAGGGATGGCTCGACGGCATATCACGCAATGGTGTGGCTGTTATAAACGGTCTACTATATGTGGGTGATCGTCTGGTTGTCCCTCGTACTGGTGACCTGCGCGAAACAGTTTTTCGTCTTGCTCATGACTCGTTGGGACACTTCGGGTCTGATAAGTCTTATGCCGCAATCCGGGACTCCTTTTACTGGCCACATATGCGTAAGGAGCTGGAATCCCTGTACTTGCCAGCCTGCGAACACTGCCAACGTAACAAGTCCCTGTCTAGGAAACCGACCGGTCCACTTCACCCCTTGCCAATCCCTGATAAACGTGGTTCTAGCGTTGCCATCGACTTCATTGGTCCCTTACCAGAGGACAACGGCTTTAATGCGATCTGCACTATGTCCGATCGTCTCGGCGCTGACTTTCGCCCAATCCCTACCCGCACGGACATTTCGGCGGAAGATTTTGCTCAGCTATTCTTCACACATTGGTACTGCGAAAACGGGTTACCTTCCGACATCGTATCCGACCGCGACAAACTGTTCATCTCTCGTTTCTGGAAAGCCCTGCATCGACTGACTGGTGTCTCTCTCAAGATGTCATCTTCGTATCACCCTGAGACCGACGGCTCTAGCGAGCGCTTTAACAAGACGGTCATCCAATCCTTACGATTCCATGTCGCCCGGAACCAAACTGGTTGGGCAAAGGCCCTCCCTTTGGTTCGTTTCAACTACATGAACACTGTCAACGCTTCGACGGGTTTCACACCTTTCCAGCTTCACCTCGGACGATCCCCTCGGATTATTCCGCCTCTCATCCTTCCTGCTAAGAATTCACCTCTAGCCGGGGATCTCGATGCTAATGCGGCTGCTCAACTACTATCCGACATCGAAACTGACGTTCTGGAGGCGCAGGACAACCTCCTTTTGGCAAAAACCAACCAAGCACATCATGCAAACAAGTCCCGCTCACCGGAGAATGTTTACAAAATTGGGGATCGGGTCCTGCTCTCCACGTTCCATCGTTGTCGGGAATTCATGCAGCGTGGCGATAAGCGTGTCGCAAAATTTATGGTTCGCTATGATGGCCCTTTTACTATTGCTCAGGCTTGGCCCGACTCTTCCGCTTACACCTTGGACTTACCTGATGGCCTCCACATTTTCCCAACGTTCCATGCTTCGCTCCTGCGTCCCTTCATCGCCAACAATGATGATTTATTCCCTTCTCGTGCTCATGAGGAGCCTGGACCTGTTGT
Organism: Cerrena zonata; assembly: GCA_038087015.1. Lineage (NCBI taxonomy): Eukaryota > Fungi > Basidiomycota > Agaricomycetes > Polyporales > Cerrenaceae > Cerrena > Cerrena zonata. The sequence goes on along the minus strand of JASBNA010000057.1, from coordinate 116,984 downwards.
CACGCCTGACGGCGCACATGAACATGTGGTCGAGCGCATTATCGACCGCAGACGGCGAGGCCGTGGTTGGCAATACTTGGTAACTTGGAAGGGATATGGACCCGACCATAACCAGTGGATGCCTGGTCGCGAGATTGATGACCTCGCTGCTTTAGATACTTACCTTCTCGAGAACGGTCTCACGGTCTGATTGTTCCCCCTTTTTTTTCTACACATGGTCACTTTTCTCTCCTTCGTCGTTTGTTTCGTTTTACACATGGTCACCTTTCTATCCTTACCTTGCTTACTTACGTCCCATTTTTTTTTTCCGCCTTCCATTGCGTAGTCCCCCTTCCCTTATCTCTCGTTTTCCGATTGCCTTTCACTTAAATTTCATGGTGGGGAAGAGTGTAACCCTGCTGGGTTACAGCTCGCCACAACACCTTCCCGATTAGGATACTTCCATTCTCCCCGCTCGTTACCTCAGCATCCACGCTCGTACTTATAGTCGAGCTCTGTCCTTTGTTAACTCTAGCTTACGCTCCCTCCGTCGCTTCCGTTAACAAAGGTACTATTTTACATTCCTATTATCTGTAGAGCTTAGCTTACGCTCCCTCCGTCGCTTCCGTTAACAAAGATATTCTGTGTCTGTTATTCTCCGTCTGATTCTAGTGAAGCCTCGCCAGGCTTACAAAAACATAGCAAAGTCTTCACAATACACCCACAAGTTCTTTAGAAGCCCGTAGGACCTTAGCTTCGAAGACGGCCGAATCAAGTAAAGGATCGGGCAGCTCCTGAATGTAAGTAACCAAGTTCTTCGGACAGAGAGGCTGCAGACGAATTAGTCGCTACATGATAAAGCAAGCTGTATGACGTACCGTTAGCAAGTAAGTATGAAACTTGTCGGCCCAAGAGGCGTAAAGCTTGTTAACAAATGGCATATCCAACATATCGGCGAACAGCATAACCTGCTTCTCCCTTAACATCGCCAGTTGGCTGTTGAATATCCTGAATTGTTTGTATTTGCAAAGAATCTTGAGCGCGAACCACTTGTTGTCTTGGGTTGTGACAGCAACAACACGTGCAAATCCACCTTCTCCGATCACACTCCGGACACGGTATTCGACTCCATCATGATGAAGAACAGAGGGGAAAGTTTCATGAATTGGGCTTTTAGGTGATGGAAGGGGTTCGTTATTTGGCTCGGTATAGATCGAGAGAGTTCCTGATGGGGGATGGACATTGCATATGAATTCATTCTGAGACGATAGTTCAAGAAGTCTTGGTAGATCAATCACGGATATTTGATTTTCCTCGAGTGGTCGGAGAATCAGACTCTCATCTGGTACGTACTCCCTGGTCGGCGGATGGAGGTCCAGCTGAAGCGGAGTTAGCTGATGTCTTTTACGACGAGGGGGAGGAATTAATATGGATGGAGGAGGGGATACGACTAAGATGTTATTCATAGTCTCATTAAGCTGGAGTACGTTGTTTTCCACAGGCTCCTCTTGAGCCTCAAGGTGGCTTCGTTGGGAGCTTTCCGTAGGAGGTAAGGAATAGTGAGGCGGGGATTGCTCGTTGGCATAGATTGTCGAAACCTCATCGACAGGACGATCTCTAAGCATGTCCGGCGGCGCAAGAGTGTCTCTTTCTAAAGCATCCTGATATGAAGGAGCGGGTGATGTGTGAGAGACATGACTTTGGCCTGTAGACTCCATTACATGACGAAAACGGCTCGAACTCTGATCCGAAAGAGGGGTAGCAGAAAACCCTGCTGTGAGTAGATGTTCCCTTGTTGAATGACTGCGGTCAATGCTCACGATGACATCTCCAGAGAGTTGTGTAGGAATAACCGACCCAACGGAAGAGGAAGAGGTGTTTGGGGAAGATATTCTGGATATCCTTATCGTAGAAGTCTGAAGACCGACAGACGCAGCGAGTCGTCCACTTGTCTGAGGAAGAGAGGGCGCGAACGTCCCCTGCTCTCCAGCGACATATCGAGCAATGTGTTCTGCGAGCTCAGGCGAGCTTTCATGCAGGCCCGGAAGTTGTAGGACAATTCGTAAAAGTGTTACGTGGAGACGATTGGGAAAGAAACCGCGAATGACCCGTATGAAAGCTGTCGGAATCGACTGGATGATATCTAGAAGTGTGAGCAGATAGCTGTCGGGCCGCTTAGTGTTCGGATGATGTATGTTGTATGGTGTGGGAGGTGTGCTGTTCATCAATAATGTAATTGTTCGGAAGAAAAGGATCGACACGGTTCACTGCTGCTTCGCGTTGAGAGGTTCTGAGTAATGGGTTGAGAAAACGCTTGGAACGCAGGACTATAAGTGCAAGGCGGCCTGTCCGCATATTCGAGGAGATAAAGCACACGAACCCATGCCAACACCCGTATAATAAGGTAGTGATGACTGTCTCGAGTCAATGTTCAAGTCAGCTTGAAGTCAGTTAACAACCAGTACATTTGGCGTCTGTTGCTTTAGCGAGAAACAATAACGGTTGTTCGACATTCAGGGTCCAATAATCACCAACAAGAGTCTGTAGTATAGCATGTTGGCGCCGCTACCACGACAGCCCTTGTTGGAGAACTGATTATTTAGGGAAGACAATGGATCCCTATCAACATGTCAATTTCTTGTCTTTTTGCGGATACCCATGATGTTGATCACCTTGTAACGGCGCTTCATTCCCGCAAAGAGCCACTTCTTCCACTCGATCTACCATCACGGGCTCTATACGTGAACTGGGAAACGACCTATTTAGAATGAGGGTACTACCCTGCACTACTTAACTTCCGCTTTGGACACGAAGAACTTCTGTAGCATGTGCGCTGTCCACAACAGATGACCACCGTGTGATTGTCTACTGTGAACTATAGTCAAAGGTATGTCAAGGTTAGCATTCCAAGCAAAAGAAAAGATTGACGTCGACAGGTTAGATAGCTGTATACCTCAAACGAACTTAAGTATGTAGCAAACCAGAAGAGTTCGGTGATAAGCCATGATGCCAGTGGTAAAGTCAAATGCCAATGCCACTACATAGATGATCCAGCCGGAGCTGTGCATGAAGGTCCGATGCAGTGTTTCGGCCAAGGGGTATCCTACAAGCCTGGAAGCTGGAAGAACGAGTTGCAATGATGAACCGTAGGTAGTTGGAAGTTAAAGCGCAGGAGCCGCTCAGGAACATTTACCCAGAGATGTTACCCCGCAATGAGCGGGGAAACTTCGGAAAGCAGTCGTTCACCTGTCCATCGTTGTCCGCGACGATAGTGGTATAAAATGCGGTATGTAGCTCTCTCACAGATTCTCGTTATCTTCGTCCCCATCCCGACTTATAGTTTCTAGGACGACACCACGACACAACCAGCTCAATCCCCCTCCCCGTCGTCTTGTATCATGCCGCCCTCGGACTTTGCTAAGGCGTCCATCCCAGAAGTGCTACAGCAGCTCACGACGGATGAAGCGATTCTTTTGACCGCGGGTGTAGGCTTTTGGCATACCCACGGTGTTCCTCGACTTGGAGTTCCACCCATAAAGGTCAGCGATGGGCCCAACGGTAAGTTACACTGAAAGCATTTTCTGACACATACTCATCCGATTCACCAGGAATTCGTGGAAATCATTTCATGATGAGCACTCCAGCCAAGTGTCTCCCATCTGCTACAGCTATGGGTGCCACATTTGATCCTTTGTTGATTGAGGAAGTTGGCTTGAAACTTCTCGCGGAGGAAGCTAAGCTCAAGGCAGCGTCGATTATTCTTGGCCCCACCTGTAATATTCAACGGAGTCCTCTAGGAGGTCGTTCGTTCGAGTCTTTCTCCGAGGACCCATACCTCTCTGGTATGATCACGGCTGGATACATAAAGGGTGTTCAGGCCGGTGGTATTGGCGTCGCCGTCAAACATTTTGTTGGTAACGACAAGGAGAACGACAGGATGGGATCCAACTCCGTCATATCTGAACGAGCTCTCCGTGAAATTTATCTTATGCCTTTCATGCTGGCACAAAAATATGCTAAACCATGGAGTTTCATGACCTCGTAAGTTCATAGTCCCGAAGTTACTCCGTAATCAAATTCATATTCATATTCTCAGGTACAACCGCGTCAATGGCACACATGTATCCGAAAACCCGTACATCCTTCAAGACATTCTTCGTAAAGAGTGGGGTTTCGAAGGTGCCACAATGAGTGATTGGTAAAAAGTTTGGTCAGATAGAATCGTTCTGTTATACTGAGCTGTTGAGTAGGTTCGGAGTGTACTCCATCGATCATGCCTACAATGCAGGACTCGACCTGGAAATGCCTGGAACAAACAAATGGCGTACTCTCAATCTTGTAAACCGATCGTAAGCATCATTAGTCGCTTTTTACCGACATGTGAAACTGATATTTATATTTCAGAGTCGAAAGCAGGAAGGTTATGGTACGGACCATCAAAGAACGCGCCAAGAAGGTGCTCGAACTCACCCAGAAATGTGCTCAGGGCGCTCCTGAAGTCAGATCATTTCATCTCACCGCTGCTCAAATCAAGTCTGATGTTTTGATATCCAGATTCTCGACGGAGATGGCCTTGAACGTACCCGTGAATCTGAAGAGGACAAGGCCTTCATGAGGCGCATCGGTGCCGAGTCGATTGTCCTGCTCAAGAATGACAACAATTTATTGCCCTTGAAACCCAAAGTATGTTTCAGATGATATTCTTAATCCTTCGTACCGAACAAACCTCAACGATTCGGTCAGGAACAAGGCTTGAAGAAAATAGCTATCGTTGGTGGAAACGCCAAAGCCGTCATTCTGAGCGGTGGTGGTTCAGCTGCATTGAAACCGAGTTACTTCATCAGCCCGTATGAAGGCATCGTGAATGCTCTTGGCTCTGATGTAGAGATAATATACTCGGAAGGTGCCCGATGTGAGATATTCATTCATTACACCCTTTCAAGATGTACGAAGATGTACTAACATTTTCACTACAAGCATACATGCAGATGCCTACCTTGGATTACGACATTTTTACCGCAGATGGAAAGAGAGGTTGGATCGGAGAATGGTTTACTCACGAGAATGATGAAAGTCTAACACCAGTGGGGGAACCGGTCAGAACTCAATTCTTCGATGAAACCAGGATATTCATCAGGTAGAAGTGTCTAATCATAAGTATTACCGCGTTATTGACCATAGGAACATCCAGCACTTCGTACCCCGCCGGTATTACCAAACGCTGGAGTTTGAAACTACGCGGTCAGCTCAAGCCACGAGAAAAGGACTGTGAATACGAATTCGGTCTTATTGCTGCAGGTCGTGCAAAGGTATACTTCTTCTCGTTCTACTGCAACACGTTCTCTAATCTCCTCTACAGCTTTACGTAGACGACAAACTTATCATCGACAACTGGACTCGCCAGCGTCGTGGTGATGCATTCTTTGGATCAGGCTCGGAGGAGGAGAAGGGTATAGTCTCTTTGAAGGCTGGCGTTGCTCATTCCATTTACGTCGAATACTGCAATGTTCGCGCTCCCGCTGATACCGATCCGGATGAAGCCATCATGGATTCCAACCCTGGTGTTCGACTCGGTGGTGCAGAAGTCCAAAGCCCGGATGAGCTTATGGAATCTGCAATCAAAGCGGCATCCGAGGCTGATGTTGTAGTCGCTGTTGTTGGTCTCAACGCGGATTGGGAGACGGAAGGTTACGACCGAACGACATTGGCTCTTCCTGGTCGTACCGACGAGCTCGTCTCTCGAGTGGCCAAGGCTAACCCGAAGACGATCGTGGTCACCCAAGCTGGTTCGAGTATCACTCTGCCTTGGGCAAGTGAAGTACCGGCGATTCTCCATAGCTGGTATCTGGGTAATGCTACTGGAGACGCGATTGCAGATGTTATTTCTGGAAAGGTTAATCCGAGCGGCAAGCTTAGCTTAACTTTCCCAAAGAGACTGGAAGACGTGCCAAGTCATGGTCACTTCCACACCGAACATGGACGAGTGAGTACTGCTCGAATATTAGTAGGATAACCTAGAGACTGACCTTTTATTATAGGTACATTACGCAGAAGATATTTTCGTCGTAAGTAATAATTCTATATTCATAATTATGGCTCACAATATATCTTTTTCATCAGGGCTACAAACATTTCCACCATCGGGGTATTGAGCCACTATACCATTTCGGACACGGTCTCTCCTACACGACATTCAGTCTTTCGGATCTCAGGCTTTCGACTCCGATTGTTAAAGATGGCGACGTCGAAGTCCTTGCTTCAGTCACGGTTACCAACACAGGGTCGGTTGCAGGCACAGAAGTTGTACAACTTTATGTCACATTGCCAACCACGTCACCTCTCACTCACCCCCCTCTGATGCTCAAAGCGTTCTCGAAAGTACGAGACTTAGGCGCAGGTCAGAGCACCGCAATTACTTTGAAACTTGACAAGCTTGCGGTTTCCTATTGGGAGGAACGCATTGCTCGTTGGGTAGTAGAGAGTGGTTCCTACCTTGTCAGAGTAGGGACGAGTAGTGCTCCCGAGAGCCTTGTGCTTTCCGACAAGTTCGTAATTCCGAGTGGTGTCGAGTGGAACGGATTATAGGACAGAAATTGATTTCAGAATGTATAACATGGATATTAGCTAGTCCTTTGATTTTGCAATGTATAAGTAGGTATGATTTCCCATAAAGTCTGTACAAGATATACCAAACCGACTAGATATCGATCTCCATCCCCTGTTTGTCTTTTTCGCTCATCTTCCTCCATTTTGATTTATGCTGCTTCCAATGTGCTTTTTGACAGGCGGCAAAGCAATAAGAGACCTCGCGGTAGCTGAATATGGTTGAGCGAGTCTTACCGTCAGTAACCGGGGGGTAATCTTGAATCATACCTAGAGCACACTTTACTAAGACCACCGAACTGAAGAGTCTCCGAGCAGAATGGAAAATAGAGATCGGCGAACATTCAAAATCAGGACACGTTTCATCAATTGTGGCTGTGCTCGTCACTTGCTTCAAGTTAGTTACACCAGGATACGAATACGACATACTCTCTAAGTGTACTAATTATAAGTACCATTATAGGGTATAGACGATTTCAAACAACGAAGCTACCGGCCTTATGCAGTATCCTCCAGGTGAATGACAAGCTTTCGAGCGCTGACTCCATTGCGCTTCAGTCGCTCTAACCCCTCAGGTACACTTGCGAGTCCACCCGGGAGATACTCAGGAATAAGAGCCTAGTTCAAGATGATAAGTTATCACATAGAAAGGTGCGTGTGTTGGATACTGGCATACCTTGATATCCCCGGATTTCAAGTATGTTTGTAATACAGCATAGAACTCTTCATCTATAGCTGCATATTCCGGGTGATCCGTTTGACCAGAGAACGAGAATACCTGTTTGTCAGGTGTAATTCTCGCTTGATCTATGACTGGTGGGAGGGACAAAAGTAGTTTTCCTCCAGAAGAAAGTAAGTCGTATGCCAAGTTTTGGGTGTCCGCGTCGGCGATAGCATCATAGACAAGTTGAGTGGGTTTGGATGTTATGCCTCGGATCGCTGAGATGAGATCTGTCGCATTGAGGTTACGATCTACAACGTGTGTGACCCCGAGAGACTTGAGAAGGTCCTCGTTGCGGAGAGATGCTGTGGCGATTATAGGCGAGAACCCCGAAAGGCGAGCGAACTGGATAACTTTCAGAGACTTAGGTTAATATCGAGTATTCAATATGTTTGTCATGATCGAATGCTTACCACACTGTCCATTGGAAGACGCCCCGCCGAAGACGACTAAAGGGGTCCCGGCATATTTACCACGCCCCCCTTCTCTCCAGAAAGGTATTAAATTGGCACCACCCATCTTGGTAGTCGGTATGTAGTCAGTGTATAATGCATGAACTGATGTCACCAGTCCACCGGAAATAGTGGCGGCTTCGTCTTTAGTCAAATTTGAAGGCACCTATAAAGATGCTTCAGAGGATACGGGTTACGAGATTAAGTATGACACCAACCTGAGTAGTCATGGTAGCCTTCACGATGGTGAACTGTTGATAGGCACCATTTCTAGCATATGTAGGATTTGCTTGGAATGCACTATCAAACCAGGATTTAGTCGCCAGTAGTTTTATAGACAGAAAACACCCACATCAAATCACCGACGCTCCTGGTAGTAACCTCAGGTCCAACTTGCACGACGACGCCAGTCACTTCGCATCCCAAAATAGCCGGGTATTCTGCAATGACAATACCCCATTCGCGTGCCTTCCAGTCCACTGGATTGAGACCGGCCACATCGACACGAACGAGTATTTCACCCGCTCCGGGCGTTGGAACATCGACGGTCTTGAGTACAAAGTCTGCACCGAGAGACGGGACAACAAGAGCTTTCTGCTGAGTAGGGATAGACATCGTACTTGGAACGAATGCTTGATTCTGGTAAACCTATTGAGTTTTCTACTTCTTATATGTATGTGAGGATGATACTCCGTCTTCGGAGTGTAAAGTAAGCCAATGTAAAATGTAAAATGAAGTCATTAGAGCCATTCCTGAGCTGAGTGCGCACCTTTGTGAACTTCTCTGTACACTGTTCATCGTAAAAGAAGAACGAATGACAAAGGCTCGAAAATAGATTCCACATATCCCGTGGTCCGGAGGAGTCGCGAATTCCATATGGGGAAAGTTGTAAGTGGTTCAAGACGGCGATTTCGATTGTGAGAAATATGTGGCTAGGCTTACAAACCAAAACATTTAGCCTTGAGAGAGTCGGTCAACATGGTTGCGTCACTCTCTGACTCGATATTCGAGTCCCTGGAAAGTTCCACATGACGATGCCCCAACATAGGTACACATCAATATACCCATCGCATTCTTAAGTTGATTTAGCAATGTTTGTGGCTTCACTTTCAATTGATCAAGTGAGTGTAGTTTTCCCAGGCAACGGTTGACCGTGACGATTTTATGAACTGAAATAATTGTCGGATTCGATATGCAAATGGGGTCTCTACAAAAGACCGTGTCAGTAACTCGTGATGATTACTGTAACAGGGCACAATAAAGCAAGGACCTTTCAACTAATGTACTACCATTCTTTCAGGCGGTTTCCGTGGGATGAACTACAAGCTTACGTGCACTAACTTCGTTGTTATGCAGCCGTTTTAATCCGGCTGGGATCCCAGACAATCCTCCAGGAATAATCTCCGGGATGAGAGGCTGGTAGTGGTCACGACATCAGTACATCAGTTATCCTTACAAATACTATGACTTACTTTAAGAACACCAGAATCCAAGAGTCCAGGTAAGACATCCATCAATTCCGCATCTATAGCGGTATAGAAGGGCAAACCTAAAAAGCCCGCTGTCATATACACCTTCTTATTGGGTGTGAGTTTTGTCTGGTCTATGGCTAGTGGCGTAGTGATGAGGAGTGTTCCATCACTAGCAACGAGGTCGTAGGCTATGTTCTGAGTTTCATTCGTAGATACGGAGTCGTAGACAATAGGAACAGGGCCGCCTGTCACTCGCTGAATCTGCGCAATGAGTTCGACAGAACTGAGGTTACGGTCTACGAAATGGGTTGCTCCAAGGGAAAGAAGAAGATCCTTGTTATGGGCGGATCCAGTGGTTATGATGTTGGTGAATTTGGAGAGTCGTGCAAATTGAAGAGCTGCGACAGAATAATGTGAGTAGTCACGAAACTTCAGTTGAGAATCGATTCATACCATATTGCCCGTTAGCGGACGACCCGCCTAGAATGACAATGGACTTTCCACTGTGATCTCCTCCCTCTTTCCAGAAAGGGGCCAAACTCAGTCCGCCTTTGTCGATGTCTGGCACATAATCAGTGTACAGAGCATGTGCAGCGGTCACAAGGCAAACGGGGAACGTCGCGGCTTGGTCAATAGACATATGGGAAGGCACCTACAGGTTTGTAGCAGTCCTCAGAACCAATTCAATAAATGTAAACAATGAAACAAACCTTGAAGGTCAAAGCAGCTTTGATAGGAGCAAATTGCTGGTACCCACCAATCCTGTATCCTGGGAACGTCTGGAAGGCTCTATTAAGGTATGTTAACATCCGAAGAACATTGGCGATGTATCACTTACAATATGTCACCAACGGCGCGATTGGTGACTTTGGCACCAACCTCGACTACGACACCAGCAGCATCAAAACCGAGGATCGCTGGGAATTCAGTAATGTAAAACCCATCTGCTTGTACCATATAATCCACAGGGTTTAGGGCTACAGCGTGAAGACGAATCAAAACTTCATCTGCTTCAGGCTTGGCAACCTCAATGGTCTGCAGCGTGAAGTCTGCTTTAATCGAAGGGACGATGAGAGCTTTCTGTTGGGTGGGGATAGACATATTGTGAGCGTCGAGTTCTCTGAAGACAGATGATTTAGTTAAATTGAGCGTACTTCCTCAACACTTCCTCGTATTTATACCACTGAGTATGGTGTGCCATATACGCCTACTGCGTTTCGGATGCTGATTCATGGTGATCTATCGTATAACTAGCGTGAGCTCCGCAGGCCAAGATAACAGGGTATCATCGAGGGTGTAACTGTAGCCAACACGCTTGTGGTTTGTCAGCCAAAGCACGCAACTTTCATACCAGCTGAGCGACCATCATCAGCAGACTGCTTTTAGTTGGAGACTTACTGCCTGTATACGTCAGATGGTACCTGTAGTTGAACGAAACGAACGGGCTAAACCTCCCAACAATTTGAACATGACTGTGCAAAGAGTGAAGTCAAATTACGAAACATTCCCACGTTCGGAATGAGTTTGCTGTGGTTATGATAATGATAAGCGAGTTCCTCAAAAACATCTATTTCAATCTCCCAGACACAACGGTAGCTATGAGCATACATCCGTAATCAAGTATAGAAGATGTCGACCAGTTCTGCCATTTAGCATCCTTCGTGGTAGAATATGACTTGAGGGAGAACAATCGTTCCTTTCATTAGAGGATAGCATACATAGGTGCCAATGCCCTGTCGTTGGGCCAGTTGGGACGAGCTGTATGAAAGTCGGATGTGGGAGTCAGGGGTCGGGGTCGGGGTGGGTGTAGTAGATAAGGAAGGCCTCCAGACATTGAGCAAATAGCGTTTGACAATCTCCATATCGTCATCCATTAAATCCCTGACGCTCCGAGCCTGAACCAGTCTCTTACTAGCACAACCATGTGCCAACTCGTATGCCCTCCTACTTGATTCCCACTGGACGACTTGGTAAGCCTTCTCGGCAGTAAGTGGGTCGGCCGACCCCGTCGTACTCGTAGGTGCAGGCGCAATAGTGATCGGGCTCGACGGGCTCGTGGGGAAACCCAGGAATATGCGCTTGTGAAGTCCCACGTCATCTAATTCGCAATTAAATATAACGGGCCCCAGTCCATGACCCTAGATAGGATTGGGTACATTGAATGAAGGGTTCGACCCAATTGTAGGACTAGGGGAAGATACGGAAATTAAATTAGGGTGGGTTGGGCTTGGTGCACCAAAGCTGAATGGAGTCGGGCTAGGTACAAAGAGGATGGACCCTGTAGAGTTAGGTGCGCCAGGAGTACTTCCGGCACCAGGAGGAGAGCCACTTCCTGGACCATTAAGCGATAGAATAGGAAAAGGAATGCGCAATCTAGGCTCAGGAAGGACGCGGAAACTATAAGTAAGTTAATATTGAGTTTTAAAGAAACCTGAAATCGACATACTGAGCAGGGAATGCAACAGCGGTAGTGAGAATGTAAACGGCGGCAGCGAATGTGACAGAACGCATGAAGGTTATAGCTGATAGGTAGACTACTTGAAAGTCGAATGTAAGACTGGAAGATCGTTAATGTCGTCATTCGTACAAGTGCAACAACGTATAATTGAACGTGAAGGTAAAGCTGATAAGAAAGAGAGCATTAGTGTCAAGCTGCTGATTAGCATACCGGCCTGCGCTTGTACCAGTAGAAATTGAAATGAGCGGAGGAGCTGATGTTATGAAAGCGCAAGGTCCTCACCTTTTATACACGAGGCTCATAATCTGTTATTATATATTAAATCCATGATTGAGGTAAACCATGATCAAAGTATCAAAATCGCCAGATGTCAGGTTGCTATGAATCACGACGAAAGCTGTTAGTGAGCGTTGTAAGAGGGTAGAATATTACCTAGCGATGATATAATTCGGCGTAGCCACTCCGCTACAGCATGTCCAGGGACGGGATAGTGACTGTTGATACGTTAAAGTGTGTGCTACACCCTTGACAAATCAAAAGTTGAAAGAGAATACTTATAGAGACAGCTGGAGTGTGCCAGGTACGCACCGCGAGTTGGGCCATTAGGAGTTTCCAAAACTTTGAGATATATTGATAGTCGCTGAGCTGAATATTCAACGTCACTCAGAGTAAGACTCTCGGTTAGACGTTCCCAGTTTGACCATCAAACGAAGCTGTTGCCAAACAATGCCAAATATGATCAATCTGTGGAAACACGGCGAAGGTGAACACCCCTATTGGCATTTAGAAAAAAGTAAATACGCAATATAAGCCTGTGGTATTAGGATAATCTGGTGGGGTATGGCTGGTCGTGACGAATTGTAACAAAACGAATGCATTTGCCTTCATACGGAAACCTCAACACCCACGATATTCACACCACGCTGAGTAAGACAACATCGATGATTAATACCAACATCACATCATTCGCAACTCCAATCACTCACCTTACGAGAACAGCGCAAGCTAATCCTCTGACATCCCCAAACCTTGACTTCACGAATCATCTCACACTTTTCCAAGATCTCTTGAACGACGCCATCGTCGACTTCTCTACACCATCCGATATCCAGCTGTTGTAGTTCTGGACACAGGGTGGCGATCTTCCAGCCGCTTGTTCATCGCCAGAGAGAGGCAGATGACAAAGCCCCGAAGATAGATTCCACATATTGACTAGTCCCGAGAAGTCGCAGACAATATGGTGATTTTGATTGTGAGAAATATGCGGGTGTTGTGTAGGTAGGTTTTCAAACCAGAACATCTAGCCTTGAGAGAGTCGGTCAACATAATTATGTCACTCTCTGACTCGATTTGTATTTCACCCCTAGAAAGCTCAACGTGACGATGTTCTAACATAGGTACTCACTAGTATATTCATCGCATTCCCGAGTTCATTTTACAATGATAGCGATCAAAGGTCCTTAGTTCTCCCAATCAAGGGTCAACGATCTTACGAACCGAAATAATTGTCAGATTCAATATCCAACCAAAGTCTCTACAAAACACCGTCACGGTATCAGTAACTTCTGATAATTACCAAGACCACGATAGAGCAAGGGAACTTCAGACTTATGTACTATCGTTCTTTCAAGCGGTTTCCGCAGGATGAACAACAAGCTTGCGTGCACTGACTTCGTTGTTTATCAACCGTTTTAACCCGCCTGGGATCCCAGACAATCCCCCAGGAATAATCTCCGGGGTAAGAGGCTGGTAAATGGTTACGACATCAGTACATCAGTTATCCTTACAAAGACCATGACTCACCTTAAGATCGCCAGAGTCCAAGAGCCCAGGTAAGACATCTAACAACTCGGTGTCTATTGCTGTATAAAATGGCACACCCAAAAAGCCCGATGCTATGTACACCTTTTTATTGGGTGCGATTTTCGTCTGGTCTATGGCTGGCGGCAAGGTGATGAGGAGTGTTCCATCACTAGTAAGGAGGTCGTAGGCTATGTTTTGAGTTTCGTCTGTAGACACGGAGTCGTAGACAATGGGGACGGGGCCGCCTGTCACTTGTTGAATTTGCGCGATGAGCTCAACGGAGCCGAGGTTACGGTCTACGAAGTGAGTTGCTCCAAGTGAAAGGAGAAATTCCTTGTTATGAGCGGATCCAGTGGTTATAATGTTGGTGAATTTGGAGAGCCGTGCAAATTGAAGAGCTGCGATAGAATAGTGTGAGTAGTCACGAAACTTCAGTTGAGATTCAATCCATACCATATTGTCCATTGGCGGACGACCCGCCTAGAATGACGATGGACTTTCCACTGTGATCTCCTCCTTCTTTCCAGAAAGGAGTCAAATTCAAACCGCCTCTACCAAAGTCTGGCACGTAGTCAGTGTATAGGGCATGTGCAGCAGTCACAAGGCAAGCAGGGAACGTCGCGGCTTGGTCAATAGACATATGGGAAGGCACCTATACGATTGTAACGCCCTTCAGTACCAATTCAATCAATATGAATAACAACAATGAAACGAACCTTGAAGGTCAAAGCAGCTTTGATAGGAGCAAATTGCTGGTACCCGCCACTCCTGTATCCTGGAGTCGTCTGGAAGGCTCTATTAAGGCACGTCAACATCCAAAGAACATTGATGGTGTACGAGAAGGGCTACACTTACAATTTGTCACCAACAGCGCGATTGGTGACTTTGGCACCAACCTCGACTACGACACCAGCAGCATCACAACCGACGATAGCTGGGAATTTGGTAAGGTAAAATCCATCTTTTTGCATCTTATAATCCACAGGGTTTAGGGCTACAGCGTCAAGGCGAATTAGAACTTCATCTGCTTCGGGCTTAGGGACCTCAATGGTCTGCAGCACGAAGTCTGCTTTAGCCGAAGGGACGAGGAGAGCTTTCTGTTGGGTGGGGATAGACATGTTGTGAGTGTTGAGTTCTCTGAGTATGTGGATGATTTAGTTGAGTATACTCACCTTGACACTTTCTCGTATTTATACCACAGTGGTAGTACTAGTACTGACGACTGAGCATGCTGTTCAATACGTACGCGTACTGCGTTCCGACTGAACACGCAATCGCTTTCGGATGCTTATTCATGGTGATCTAACGCATAACGAGCGTGAGTTCCGCAGGCCAAATAACAAGGTATCATCGAGGGTGTAATTGTAGTAGATATGTTTAGAGTTGTGGTTTGTCATCTTCATCCAACTGAAGCGCGCAACTCTCATACCAGCTGAGCGATCGTCATCACTAAATCGCATTTAGTTGGAGACTTGCTGTCTGTGCACGTCAGATGGTACCTGTGGTCGAACGAGCTAGGCTGAAAAGATTCTGAAGAACGGGCAAGATCTCCTAACAGCATGACTGTGCAAAGGTAAAGTCAAATCACCGAACATTCCCACGCCTGAGATGTGCTTTCTGCGGTATATGTAAGCGAGCTCCTCAAAAACATCTATTTCAATCTCCCAAATATGTACGACAGTAGCTATGATCATACACTCGTAATCGAGTATGGAAGATATCGACTGATCCTGTCATCCAGTACCTTTGGCAGTAGAATACTACCTTGAAGAAGGAAGACAATTGTTCCATCTATTAGAGGATAGCATACATCGGTGCCAGTGCTCTGTCGTTGGGCCAGTTGGGGCGGGCTGTATGAAAGTCAGACGTGGGAGTCAGGGTCGGGGTCGGGGTGGGTGCAGTAGATAGGGCAGGCCTCCAGACATTGACCAAATAGCGTTTGACAATCTGCATATCGTCATCCACAAAATCCCTGACGTGACGAGCCTCTTTGGGCTGAGCCAGCCCCTTAGCACGTTCGAGTCCATGGGCCAACTCGTATGCCTTTCTATTTGATTCCCACTTGACACTTTGGTAAGCCCTCTCGGCAGCAAGTGGGTCGACCGACGCCATCGTACTGGCAGCTGAGGGTGCAACGGTGATCGGGCTCGACGGGAAACCCAGGAATATGCGCTTGTAAAGTTCCACGTCATCTAATTCACGATTAAATATGACGGGACCCAGCCCGTGACCATGGAAAGGACTGGGTACATTGAATGAAGGGTTCGACCCAATTGTAGGACTAGGGAAGGGTGCGGAATTGAGGTGGGTTGGGCTTGGTGCACCAAAGCTGGATGGAGTCGGGCTAGGTGCAATGAGGCTAGACCCGGTGGGGTCAGGTATGCTAGGAGGAGAGCCATTTCCTGGACCAGTAAGTGGTCGAACAGGAAAAGGAATACGCCCCTCAAGCTCAGGAGGGAGGCGGAAACTATAAGTAAGTTAGTACTAAGATTTACAGAAACCTGAAGTCCACGTACGGAGCAGGGAATGCAATAGCGGGAAGAACTACAGTAGCGAGGATGGATACAGCGGCAGCGAAGGTAACAGAACGCATGACGACTACTGTATAGCTGGTAGGTGGATTACTTGAAAGTCGAATGTGAGACTGGAAGATCGTTAATGTCGTAATTTGTACAAGTGCAACAACGTATAATAGAACGTGAAGGTAAAGCTAATAAAAGACAAAGCATCAGTGTCAAGCTGCTAATTAGTTTGAAAGGGGTCTGACTGACCGGCCTGCGCTTGTACCAGTAGAGATTGAAATGAGCGGAGGAGCTGAGGTCATTGAAGCGTAAAGTCCTCACCTTTTATACTCGAGGTTCATTATCTGCTATTCTCTGTTAACTCCATAGAGGTCCGCCATGATCAAAGCATCAAAACCGCTTGCGTTAGGTTACTATGAATCACGACAAAGGCTGTGAATAAGCATTGTAAGAGCGCAGATTATTATCTGGCGATTGTATAGTTCGGTGCAACCACTCTGCTACAGCATGACCATGGGCGGGAAAGTGACTGTTGGTATATCAAAGTATATGCTACACCCTTGACGAAGCGAAGGGAGTATACTTATGGAGATAACCGGAGTGAGACGGATAGGTGCCGTAGGTTGGATCATTAGGAAATTCCAAGTCCCTAAGATATATTGAAAGTCACTAGGTCGGGTAATATTGAACGCCACTAATGAGACACTCGATTAGACGTTCCCAGTTTGACCATCGACCAAAGCTGTTGACAAACAGCACCAAATATGATCAACCTGTGAAAGACGGCGAAAATGAATAGCAACAATGACATTCAGCAAAAAGTAAATACGCAATAATACAAGCCTGTGGCATTCGGAGAATCTGGCGGGGTACAGCTGGTCGTGACGAATTGTAACAAAACGAATGCATTTGTCTTCATACGGCAACCTCAACACCCACGATATTCACGCCACGCTGAGTAAGACAACATCGATGATTAATACTCATATCACACCATTCGCAACGCAGATCACTCACCTTACGAGGACACTGCAAGCTAATCCTCTGACAACCCCAAACCTTGACTTCACGAATCTTCTCACACTTTTCCAAAATCTCTTGAACGACGCCATCATCGACTTCTCTACACCATCCAATATCCAGCTGTTGTAACTCTGGACACAGGGAAGCAATCTTGCTGACAGCTTCTATTGACGTCGATTTCCAGCCGTTGATATCCAGATGTATTAGTTCTTTGCCTGAATGCTGGAGGAGTGACTCTAGAGCTTTGTCGGAAAGTTCGTGGGCCCGAGAGAAGTCGATGCGGAACAGAGGTGGGTTGGGTTCGTCGACGGCTGTTTGCCATGTGTCGAAGAACTCTGCGACGCCGGCATCAGTCAAGTCAGGAATAAGCCTCAGTAAGAGAGTCTCGAGATTCCTGGCATGAGGTTTCAAACCTCGATACAAGAACCCGTCTGTTATATTGATGTTGTTCTCCAAGTTGAGGTGAGTCAAGTTCTTGCCGACAGCACTCATGAGATCCACCAGTGCTTTCTCCGATAATGCTTCGGGCACACCAGGACGAGCGAGTTCGAGGTAAGTCAATTGATCTCCGTATTTCTGGAGTTCTTCTATTATCGCGTCTTCCATCTTGCCGATTTCATTTAGACGCAGTTCTTTTATTTTCTTGCAATTCTCAACCATCGATTGTGTGCATTCCAAATCGAAGCGAGGACTTTGAGTAATTAAGAAGCCCTCGATCTTGGCGTGTGTTTTGAAGAAGGTTTTCCACCCCGGAACGCGGACCAGGAAAGGACCCAGGAGTTCGATACGTTGTAGGTTAGGGAAGAAGGTTACCCAGGTGTCCATGACCGAATCGTCAATACGGCCACAGAAGTCCAGACGGAGATTAGTTAAGAAAGGGTTCCTTCTGGCAAGATCCATGAACGCAGATGGAGTTAAGTCTTGCAACAACCAGAGTAAGCCTGTATCTAAGGAAGTATTAGAGATGGCTTACTAGTAGCATCGTAAAGTGTTAGCTCGGTATTTTGATCATTATAGAAGAGGGTAACATTCTCGGCGGTCCTGTGGGGTTGAATTCATTAATACGACAGAAAGAATACCTAAGCGAGAAACTTACAAGCTACGATTGCGAGAAAGCGCCTTTGCCAATTCTTCTTGGTTGAGCCTACCAATATCGCCAAGGGCCTCCACATTGTCGATGTGCGCAGTGATGATCTATACAGAAGCGTTAATCACTCACAGTCTAACAAATAAACCATCCTTATACCTGAATGCAGAGTGAAGCAAGACTTGGAAAACGTCTCTCTTCAAAATGAATAACTTTCCTCTTGTCTGCAGGCGCCTTGCGCTTCCGAGGTGCAGCAGGCTTCTTGAAAGGATCCGCACCTGAAGATTTTGCGCAAGCGTGACACAAGAATCCTGGGGGAGGGTTAGCAGCCATCGTATATTTTGTCTACTCACAATAGTTAATCTTGAGGCGTCCTACCGATTTGGCGGAAAGCACGTACCACAGTGAATTGCTTAGTACAGCGAGCGCAGTTCTCGAAGCTACCAACAGGTGGCTTGGACGTATCTTTCCACATCTTGGACAAGGCGTTATAGGGATCCTCCTCTTCGCTGTCATCGTCGCCGTCGCCCTTCTTTTTCTTGGCCTTTGCCTTGGCTGCTGCTTTGGCCTTTGCTTCTGCAGCTTTTGTCATCTTGCGCTTTTTTGCGGGCTTTTCCTCGTCTTCTTCATCTAGATGATCCGAGTTGTACTCATTCTCTGCCTGTGAGTGCGTTAACAAGGCGTTCTCCTTCAAGACACTTTGACTCACTTCATTTGTAGCACCTGCCTCTGGTTGCTGCTGCTGTACTGTATTGCTTGGACCCGCTTCAGGCTGCTCTACCTGACGAGTTCGAGCCCGTCGTGCAATAGTGGTTGGCGTAATGCCTGACTCCTAAACGTGAGGTCAGGAATGGAGAAGTGAAACATGGTTGAAAAACAAACCCTGAGAAACTCTGTCAAGGCAGAAGTCGGGCCTCTGACATTATTATTTCGACGACTCATTTCGATTCAGATACTGAGGGAAGTGGCAGCGACGTGGACGCGACAACTAAAAGACGCGTCGGCACCGTGATTCATTAGCGAAAGCAGACACGTGATCAGTCGAACTGATCTGAGTCGAAGCGAACCGGGGAGATAGACGGGCGCGTGGTGGAGGCCATGTTGTTGTATGAGCAGACGGTGTGCACGTTGAATAGAGTCCCTTCCACAACGGCGACGGCGGCGATGAGCAGGCGACAGTCGCGTGTATCTCTTGATGCACGACAAAACGACACCCTCCTCGAATTCGAAAACTGTCTGTCCTCTTTTCTTCTGTTTCATGATCAGCACTGACCTTCTGGAAACCATAGTCAAGAAGAAGTTCCTCCTTGCGAACAAACATATCACCAAGTGCGTCTCTTGGAAGCAGCATATATTCCCATTTGCTGATATCTCTCTAGGCTAAACTCCCATCTGAGCGTACGGATCGAAGAACTTAATGCCCAAATATCCGACCTCCATGTCGAGAACCTCCGTCTCCGAGCGTCAGAGATAGCCCTGTCCGCGCAACTGAAGAAAGAACGGGAGAAGTCGAGACGAGTGTTAGCAGATGCCGAGGCTGCGGTGAGTATTCATGCAGCTAATCTAGATGTTTCCCTCATTGTGGCGTTGCTACAGACACACAGTTTCATGAAACAACTGGGGCACATCCGTAAACTCAACACTATCCCTCATGGCATACCAATAAGCCCCGAAGCGCAACCACCACCCCCTCGTGCACGCCGTCCCATTCGAAACCCCAATGCCTCACCCCCCACAATTCGAGTAGCACGCGTACCTACCGTTCCTGGAATCGCAGAAGACGATGAGAACGTTGTGTCCTCGGCACATTCTTCGCCTGCAGACAGTCCTGGTGCTGATCCTGAGGACGAAGGGGAAACCCCTAGCCCCACGCCCGTACGACGGAAAAGCAAATCTCGTGCTTCCAGTTCACGCTTACCTGTACGCCAGAATTCTCCCGACCCTCCGCCGCCCGACATCTCTACTGTGAACTTTGAAAATCAGCTCAAATATGGAAAACGGAAACCTACGCGACGGCAGAGTGGCCTACTTACCACAACCATGTCTATTACAACAATTACTGAACGCCCCCCTAGCCCCGCATTTGGTTCGCCATTACGGAGAGAAGTTGGTTTGCAGGAAGAGGAGGAGGAAGTGCTTGCTGTGATTGGCGGAATAGATGGTCGGGAAGACGAGGAGCCAGAAATTATAGCGCAGAGTATTACCAGACGAGAGAGAAAGAAGAAACCAAAGGATGTAGAACAGGAGCGGGAGTCGGGGAGTGAGTTCGTAGCAAGGGAACGGGAGAGAAAGCGACCACGAGACTCAGAAGAACAAATATGGACTGCGGAGGGTGGAAAGAAGTCCAAGCTAAAGGATGTCACCAACTCCCCACCAGGCCGTCTACCGGCGTTGGATATTCCATCCGGTATGTTCTTCGCGATAAGATTAATTGTCATTACATGCGCTCGTAATGCTCATATTAAATGTGATATAGATCGCGAACGACTACATACCCCAGAACACGATATACCCACTTCAGCGACATCAGCATCAACTACCAACTCACTAGCGACCACCTCACGTACATTCCTCACCACTCCTGCTACGACACCTGCTCCCTCTCTTAGATCAGAACCGCAATCTTCCTTACCGACACCACGATCCTCAAGCCCTCTACCTTCTGGAGACCCTTCTGACCCGTCTGAAGCTGCCGCTGGCGGGAGGGAAAGACGAGTGAGGAAGAGTGTCAATTACGCCGAACCCAAGCTGAACACGTGAGTCTCGCATGGTTTCATAATTTATTACTTAAAAATGGTGTGTGCTAAACGTTGTGATATGTTTACAGGAAAATGCGGAAACCGGATCCTCCACCAGGAACAACCACTTCGAGACGTTCTTCCACTACTTCCCGGCGATCTTCGGAAATGGCTCCAGCAATAACTGCCACTAGCTCTTCCAATTCCACATCTACACTGACTGATAACACCGCGACACAGTCCCAGCCTGGTACAGTCGCCGGTACAAAGCGGAAGAAATCCTCGTCGTCGAGAGTTCTTCTAGAACCTGATGACGACGAAGAAAGCGATGGTACTCAGGCTGATGCAGAATTCGGCGGTTCGCGCTTTACGTCCTCATCAGGTTTCAGTGGTTCAAGCGGATGGGTGAACACCGAAAGTAGAAGAAGAAGTATTCACGCCAGTACGTCGAGAAAATACGACGATGATGATCGGCGACATAGCATGGCTGTCTAGCTTATAGTTTCAGGTTCAAGTTATACGGAGACGGGCTTCGCTTTTTATGATTCTATATGATTTTTTTTCTGCACTTGCGTTCATGCGTTGTCACGATTGATCCTGCGAATCCTGTTCTAGCTTGGTTTAGTGTATATTATAAATCAAACTATAGTATTGTATGTTCTACTATATCGTTCTTTCTTTCTCCTTGTTTTCACCGTCGTCTCTTACGATTATTTTTCTTTCTTTCTCGCAGGTTGTCCATAGTTTGCATTTTGGTTTTTTTTTACAGTTTAATGCATATACATGACTTGATGTCTACAGACTCACTCTCGCTCGGGTGCGAATAGTCACCAATCACCATCTTGCAATCTTACGGAAAGATCGAGAAAGATATCTATACGCTTTCTCGAAGCCGATCCGTTTTTCACATCGTATCTTTCTTATCTCTTCTTCCCTTCACAGGTGCCTGTCATTCAAGTCGAACTCCACGGATCTACTCAGCAGCGAGGCCGATCCGAATACACCCTTCCATCAAGTTCGGAGTTCAGGAATAGTCTTGAACTGCCTTTTGCCCTGTCACGAGAACAGTACACTAAGGCGCGTGCGGCCTAGGTGGAGAGGAGGCCCGCAGCTTCGGTAGGTTAGATCTGTCAACCAGTAGAAGGGCCAGAAGGGCAGATTGCCCGTCCTTGTGACCTCCTGCGAAGGGATCAAGTATGAGTTTTGGGGAACACTATATGCTGTGTTCTTGCTTTCACTTCCGAGTCCTCCTCCTGACGTTGATAGATGTTTGATACCGCATTGCAGGATATCCACTTTCGATCTGAATAGCTTCGTATGCATGAGGCCCTTCCATGCATAACGTGATGAAAACAGGAACATTGTGCTAAGACGTTATCTCCGCCTCGATCGTCGAGGAGATGAATCTTGGCAACTTGCGGAGCGGGTAGCTTGTGTAATACAACCAGGTCGTTCGATCTGCCTAGTACAGTGAAATGAAATTGAAGATTTAAGGAATAGGCTATATTTTCCTCGATCCGCACGCATACCGTCTATCGTCATTCTAGAACTAATTTTCATTTCATCATAGAGAGACGCTACAGAGAACCCACCCTAAAGATATTTGTGAACAGGTACAAAGTGGCGGGAGAAGCCACGACAATAAATCAAAATCCAGGACCCTTCAATGACGAGCCTCTACCTCAACTTGTCGATGCATCAGCTTGTGAATCAACCGCGAGCTGTCTAAGGGCTTTGACATTTCCAACAAGCGGGTCCAAATCCAAGGGAAGACTGACTTTGATGTCCGGGGAAGCAGAGCATATCTATGATGCGGCGATCACTTCCCTTCTTGTCTGAATTGGAGGAGAATTACAGATAGAAGAGATTGAAGAATCTGGAAAGGATTGGTTTGAAGAAGTGCATATCGGAAATTTGTTTTGGCAATCATGATATAACTTTGTTTCTACTAAAGTAAGGGGTGAGATTCAGACAATAGGTTCTCGACATTGCTTCCCATTTCATAAACATTTTGGTTTATCATTTTCTCTTGTCTGCGCATTGCGCAACTTGCTGCTGTACCATCGATCCCGACTATCCTCCAGCCGAAAATTCAAATTCAAACTTGAACTAGTACTCACAACAATTCACCTTCCTTAATAGGCAGGCGCTGTAGAACGCGCTTGCCGAGTGGTACAGCAAAGTTATCCCCAAAAGTAAACGTCAGTACACCCCACATCGGCTCCACTAGCCGATCAACCTATTCGCTGCGGGTGATGTCTACACTGGAGCTTTGTGAGAAAACATAAAGTTTTAGTCGCCAGAATCCTGTAATATAAGATGCCGCAGAGGACGGACTCGGGGAGAGCTTTATTCATTCCTCATCACGAACTGAAGATGTTGCCTGACTCCATTCATAAGACGTTCATATTCAGTAAAGACAGCTTCATAAACACTTCTCTAGTCGCCGAAGGTTCTGGGGATCCCGGTTACGAAATACGATCAACCGTCACTCCGCGTTCGACGAAGACTCGGGTAATACGAAATGCAACAGATGTGGTGACGTTGACAAAACGCGAGTGGCCGCGAAGCAATACATTGGCATTTTCCGGATGCTCAGAGATGAAAATGAAGAATTGGTTGCGGGATGGTTCATTCACTGCTCTGTGAGTCACTGCATGTGAGACGAACTTCGCTGACCCTAGATTCTTACAGGCAAAGCATTTCCGATCCCTCTCCTACCCGATATGTTTGGAAAACTGATGCTGAGCTTGGTGAGCTTACGGTAAGTCCCCGTTTGTTAAGACAATCAAATTTTATCTCTAATCTGTACCACATCATACAAGCTTGTCCGGGCAGACACGCCAGATAGTACCGCTCCCCTAGCTATCTTCCGTTTTGCTGTCCATGGCAGACGGTCACCAACATTACACCTAACACATGAAGCAGAGTACTTTGAGGATGCCATAGTAGCATCTCTACTCGTGATCGCACATGGGATCCGCATCAAAACAGAGCGGCAAGCCAATCGTATGGCTCCTGACGCTCTCCGTATGCAACCTACAACCTTTGGTAGTTGACTCCTTGATGTATGTTCGAGATGTATATTATAACCAAGAAACGTGCGGTAGGCGATATCGGTAGATATCTGTAATTAACAAACCCCATAAGTTATATATAAAACAATCATCAGTGGAACAGCGCGTTCACGTACAACCCCAAGGGTAACTTTGGATACATCGATAGAGTTAAAGCAACGAGGAAATGAAGATTATCTCCTCATTTCAATCGAATCCTGTGTGGGCGGCGGTCTGCCTCGACCTTCATCAACATCCATTTCAACATCTTCCACTTCGGGTATATCTTTCAACCACCCATCAAAGTCAACATCCCTATCGAGGAGCTCGTTGACTTGGTCCACCTGCCTATCAACATCGAACTGACTACTGTATCCCAAGAACCCACCGGTTGCAGGTGGCACCCAAGAGGTCTGGGCACGGTTCTCGGAATGATGATCCACATCTCCATCTGGTCTTTGAGTAGAGGTGAATGGGGGTACAAAACGGTCCATATGAAGTTCCGAGTTTATTAGAGGAGAAATTGGCGATCCCAACCGTTTTTGTCGTATCGATTGAGGTGTAGAACCAGATGAGCCGGAAGCTGGAGAAGAGAAGAATGTTCTGACAGGTGAGGGTGTACGTGGATTTACAATTACTTCTGGCAGAACATCTCTTTCTTCTTGAATTGTCTCTGGGCGCGCATCTTGTCCATCGTGCTCAGCAACACGCGGTCCATTACGCGAAGGTGTGGTTGTCAGTGATTTGAGTTTCCGAGAAGGTGGTCTCGGACGTGGTCTTGATCGGCGGGATGAAGCAAGTAACTGACTAAGAGTCGGCAATGCTTTATTGCGGTCTGGAGTAGTCAGAACAGGAAGACCTTTAGCGTTACCAAGGTCTTTACTGTGTGTTCTAGCCAGCTGCGAAGGGCTCCTTGATCTCAACCGAGGTGAGGCAGACGGAGGTGACGAGGATGGTGGTGGTGGGCTAGACGGTACAGATACGTGGTCAAGTCTTGGAGAGCGGTCAAAGACTTCGTCCGTTTTCTTCTTCTTCGTTAGTGGAATGTGTGTCTTAGAGACGAAAGGATCATCATCGGGTGGCGTCAACGGCCGCTGTCGTTTGAGGTTCACTCGAGGGGAAGACGTTGGCAAGCTAGAAGATGGTGCATTGTCCTGATCCCGATGATGGCCATTCAAGGGCGGAGAACGTGTAAAAGGAGTAGATATAGGAGACGACGAGAAAAACAATCGAGGATAAATTGGTGGGGGTTTCTCGCGACTCGCGGGAGATGTAGCCTTCGTGATCGCGCCCTTGGGTGTCGAGGTTTGCAGATGTGTAGGGAATGAAGGCGGCAAAAACGACTGATATTCAATTTGAAAATGATCGTTTAGTAAGACATCATGATGCGATGTATAGACACAGTTCCCTACCATCTCGGATACGTCAGCAATATTCGCTGGTGGTTGCTCCGCCCTATCCTCGGAAGGTGTGTGATCCGCTGGTTTTACATGGTCGACTTCAGGGGCAGGATCAACTTCCATCAGTGATGATGTAGGCATTTGAGGGTCCATTGAGGGAGCATCGCGTAACGGACCTCCCTTCGCTCCGACTGCACCATGCTTCGATGCAGGAAATACGAGAGAAGTTTGTCGTGATACTACTGGAGGCACGATCTCCTTCTCGGTAGTTGGTTTGGCAATGTCGTTTGACGACGAAGTCTGAGAGGGTGTTTCTTCGACACTACTGATCAATCTCGCTTGCCAGTTCTGAACCTTTTCGCGAATTCTTTGTGACCTAGATTTCGGCCACTGATCATCCGCTCGCGGCAGACTAGGTTTGACCTCGATTTGCTTCTTGGCCCAATACTTCGAGGCTCGTGCAGCCTGCTTGTCAACAGATGTTTGGCGACGTTCTTTCCACCTTTCCTCGCATCTATTCCATTGTTCTTCTTTCTCTGGGAGAACCCATCGATAGTCACGTACATCTATGGCACGGGTATCCCCCACTCGGACACCAGGAGCAGCACCACGATAACCGCGACTTGTACATCCCATACGGAGCATTCGATGTACGAGACCCCACTTTGGATTTGAAGGCTCTCCGTTAGATGCGTTTACAGCACCAATAAGCTTTTCCCGGAAAAGCACGCTGCGCAATTCGGCTCGCGGGGAAGAGGGACATGATGAAGGCAAGAGCTCATCGGGCAACGCTGCGAATTCTTTATGTGCCACAGATAACTGTTCTATGAAGTTGGTCTTGTGTCTTGAGGTACTATTTCGAGAGCTCTGTGAGTCAGGTAACGATGCATCTTGTGTTAGAGTGGTCAGATCCACAATGGGAAAAACTGGAGCGTTAGTTGACATTGTACGGCCGGTGAGTATATTTTCACGGTTCCCTTCTAGTATGTTGTATCCCAAGTAATAGTTAAGACAAGAAATGTTCGGCGAAGGAGATCAAAGGTATAGAACGGCCATACAGGGGACTGATGGTAATAGCTCGCGGACAAGGCGTGAAGCTGCCCAAAACAGGAACACAAACGTTGATTACGTAATCACTTCAACTTGCGAGTTATTTACACCGTTTCAAACCTCAAGTAGTACTCACTAATCATTCATGGAACAGTACCGTGACTAACAGTACGGAGTAAGTAGAACCTCTTCAGTAGACTGCAAGCAGATATCAAAGCTTCGGTGCCACATCGAGAGCGTTTATTGACACTGTACTAGCACTATGGCCTCAAGATTAGAATCGGGAATATAATTTTAGGCGAGACCGAGTTCTCCATATAACAAACAGCCTAGTACGTAACAAGTTCAGTGTGGCGGACAGGACACAAATTTCAAAATCGAGGTGTTTTATCGTTTTGGATAGCTAGCTGACAATCGCGGAGAACCTTGATTTAGTAAAAACACATTCTCGCTAACGAATAATAAAACACCTTGAAGGACGGACTCGGAGAAGATAGAGGTGGTACAACTGCAGAATGCACTTGGATAGCATCAAGGGAGTCACCGCTCGCAGCCACCAAGCCCTACACACTACACCTAGATGTGTGTGCCACAAGGGAGATGCGCCCGAGAGATAGAGATAATGATTACTCGGGGTTGGTGGAGTAGTCCGTTGGCGCATTTTAGGGTTTCCGTTACAGAAGAGGGCTCGATCGGTGGTGATTAGTATCGACTTCGTTGTAGAAGGTCGGCGGTGAATTAGGCAAACGATACACGTTTGGGGAGAGATGCCCCTGTTCCCGGAACCTTTTTCCCAATACTAGGAAATGATGCTTCTTTCGTTTGAACCCTGGCTTGCTTCTTCTGTTTCGCCTTCTCTTTCTTTACTCTAGATTTCTCCGCCAGAAGGGCGGCCTTAGCTTGTTTCTGGTCATCAAAGATTCCCTGGTGAGAAAGATACAACGTGAGTAGAAAAGGGTCACACACCAAACGTTTCTTCGAGGATAGCGGAACATTTTTTCGGGCAGCATCCCCGCCAGAGCTCTGTAAGACTAGACGTGAGTAACATGAACCATGACTGCGATCCATCCACAATTCTTTGCATGACCTACAGATGTTGTTGTATGATGACGTTTCTCTGCCTTTACCTTCGACTTCTCTTCCTGAATCTCAGCTATTGACGTCCCCAATGCAAGGGCTGCGTCCTGCACAGCAACCGATCAGTGAGATAATTCGCCACGGCAACTGTGGAACCCTGACCTTTTTCTCTAGAAAAACCTTTCCTTTCTTCCCAGTTATTGCTCTTGATTCCGTTCTGGACGTCTTACTAGACGGCGATGTTTTCGCCATGAAGCACGAGTTCAAACTGCAGACTCGCCTCACAAGCGATCGAACAACACCATCCAAATGCGGAAGGTGTAGAATTGGCGGCCAGACGGCAGTGGCGGTTCACTAGACTTTCACAGTGTGATGTTTTTCCTGTGTACACCACCATCCTACTTCGCTCGTAGTTCCCTTCTTAACTTTAACAAAGAACAGGTCCACTGGTAGAGGAGAGCCTGTGCTCTCGGTGCTCTCGGCGCTGTTCATCGAAATTTGATTTCAAAGGTCCGAACACAAAGGTGAATCCTCTGAGGAGTATAATGTTTCCACGAAGTCGCAAAGCTCGATCATACACAGCATCTGGTCGATCTATGGCCTCATTGGGCTTGTTTTACTTTTGAGGGATTCCTCATATTTCCATCTTGAAGGCGATGTTGCTTTGATATCGTTCCCTAGTCATCGACCCCCGTGCCTTCTCGGCAATTTGTGTTTTGTAGGACCGACTACCACCGGCGTCCTCAAGGCTTCATTATGCGACTACCCCTTGGACGGAGATGTTGACGCATTCCTAAATAACGGTATGATCTCTAAACGGAGATCGTGCGCGCAAGGACATCAACTTGGCCGACGAGCAACCTTAGTCTCATCATTAGATGCAAAGGGATGCATCGCCAGACATCATCGGCAACAAGAACGTATGTTCTTCGCAAGACCCTCGAGGCCCTTTACCCGAATTATACTTCGTCCGATCTGGAAGACCAATTCTCAAACACTCGTATGGAATCTTGATGACCACAATGTGTTCCGGCTTTGGGCCTAGTAGGCATTCGCTCCAGTGGTCTTTCACACCGTCCGAGATCAACGAATCCCTTAAAGTGACAGCTCTCGTATGAGATCCCTCAATTATATAAGAAGGGTCGTCGAAGAGGAGATGGCTTCAAGCTACAACTCTCCAATCCTACTAGTTTTTACTCAACACATCTCCAAACATCTTCACTATGTGCTGCCGTCGCCAGTAAGTATTACCACAACGCTCTAGTAGTCATGGAAGTCGACACTGACGTCCTCGACAGCATCTGCTACATCTATACTCAATGTGGACATGCTTACTCTATGGTGTGTTTCAATCTCAATATTCGTCAGATGTAACCTAATAAAAATCTATAGCCCGAGGAGAACGTGTGTTCGAATATGGAGCTCATCGTTCTTACCATTGACTAACCTTCTTTAGGTCCCTTGTGACAATCCACGCTGCAGGTTTAGCCCCGCTCATCCCTCCTCATGCAATGGTGCTTCTTGCAAGGCAAACTGTTGGCAATAGTTCGTCCTCATTGATCATACCACGTGTCTGTCTCCAACTAACTTTCTCATCATCTCAGTCGCCAACCTACTCAACAATACTGTAAGTCAAATACCTTCACCTTCCATTGATGTCGAGTCTGAAATACTGGAATATAGCCCCCCAAATAACTGGTTTCTGCCCACGTTGTGGCGGTACGCCTCCCACTCATCCGGCACTTTAAGTGTCCTCACGCGACCCTGGTCGCATTATTTATTATATCTAGACACGCGTACTTCCGCTGGGAACACTCGATTCCCCAACCCGGTTGCGTCCCCCTTGTATCGATAGTTATACATGTCACTGGTACTTGGATACTCATCGACACTTTAGATACATGTTCTGGTCTGCATATAGCTATTGTACACTGTTTCGTCGTGTTTGGATTGGACCCTATATAAATATTCCTGTTCTTGTTCTTATCTTTCCAGTTATCTTGAAGAGCTCTTTAGAAATAGGCCTATAAACATTATTGAAAAACATCTCTGAATACTCTGTTGCGAAAATGAACGAGAAAACTCACAGCAGCGTTCGGCGGACTTGCAACACCACCCAAGCTATCAAGATCAAACAAGACCCATGTGCGTCAGAGCTTAATAGATTACAAATGGCGTATCAATAACCCACATGTTTAACGGCCAAGAAGAGAAGAAGAATGTGTATCTGCCTGACTCGGCACAGAATTTGGCAAGTGCTTCAAGATCGAAGAGCTCGCCTATTGTGGCGTCAGTCAAGTGGAAGACACGGAGAAATAAAAACTAGATGGTAATCTCACCAATGGGCATTCCGAAAAGACTGAATGGATATGAATACAGTTTGATTCATCGCACGGTCGAAAACACTCACGGAAGCAACGTCTAACAGTTGAAAATTAGATTTACATGATCGTCAGTTTCCCTCGAGAACACAACACGTACTTGATGGAGATGTAATGGACCCTGGGGTGGCGGGTAACGCTGTCGTGAAGAAACAAACGACACAATCAGTCCAACTTACATATGTAACCTCCGATTTTTCGGACGTACTTCCAAAGCTGGTTGATCTGAAGCAACCGCAGCAAAGTGATTATTCCTTTGACATGTCAACTGAGCACGCGTAGGGATTACTCAAGATTATCTTACCAAAGAAAACGTTTCATATCCTCCGTTTGCTCGAGTCCGGCGCTGCAAAGCAAATCAATATACAACTGAACCTCCGGCTTCTGTGAGAGGTATAACGTACAAAGTTTCTGGTTTCCCATGGAATGACAGACGCTCCTCGAGGGAAGAGCTGCTGTATCTTCGAATGAAACCAACGCGCAGAATGAGGATATCCCCCAAGCGGAACTCAACACCTTGCTTCTTTGCACAGGCAAGGATATCCTTGAGCTCTACAGAGTGAGATGACCAAGGATCGTATGGAAGCGGCGATCCACCAGATTCAAAATACGAAACCAGATCTACCAAGACACCCCGGCCACATATTCCATGCTTGGCCCAGTCTACAGATACCGGACCAGTGAGCGCGGCAATTACGAGGTTAGTTACCGGTGGCACGCACTATGAATGCCTAGTTTCATCATTTCTGGATTGACTTTCTCGGGGTCCGGAATGGAGACATGGCCTCGGTACAACGCGTCCGAAGGAGTACTACGATCGAAAGCTGTTAGTAAAGATTACAAATATCGGTGGCGGATTACTACTTGTTGTAGAAAACCTTATGCTCGGCAATCCCATAATGTTTGAGACCATCCCATTGGGAGCCCGACTGTGTGTTCTAGAAAATGCAGTCGTCGTGTTATTCAAGCCGGCGGTCAGCGTTAGATACACTTACGATTGAGATGGAATCGTCGTTTACAACATCAGATTTTCTCCACGAATTTATAATTGGCGTCTGTCTTTTATAGAAGGGCTATGTAGGTGAAGTGAGTAAGAGTCGTTAGAATCGTTGTATTGCCGTAAGTACCCACCCTTTCCGGAAAATTGATCGGCCTGCGAAGCAATCGAACATTTGAGTTCAATGAGTTATCGAACACTCATAACGTACTTACCAGTTCAGACTGATACATTTGCCCAACCTAGAGCGATGTTATGGTCAGAACTCAGCATCAGCACGACCAAAAGGGGTTAATTTACTTGATCTCCCCGGCGGCGTTCTTGACAACATCTTCTGTCAACAAATTGATAGTTCCCAACTCGTCGTCTTTACCCCAAACGTCCCAGGCGCAACCAGAGTAGTTGTGAAAGTGGGGTAATTCGTCGAAAGTGGGCAATTTCCTATCAGACATGGTGGTGTGTGGGTACCATACTTTGCCTGTGGACCCGCCTGATATGTCCCTGAGTACCGGGCCTACGGCTTTCCGTTCCATGAGAATACACCCAGCTGACCTGATAGACCCCACATTCGTGAGGAGATATAGATGACAATGAGGAACGGCGAACAAAGATGGCAAACTCTATGAATACATGGGGCAAGATTACTTCATCATACAAATGTCACATTACCGTGTATATTGTCTATTGTAACTGGATAACTTATGGTACTTGTTCTCAACCTCTGATGAACGGGTGTATCAGAGCTTCTTTGGGAGTGATCCTCTTGGAAGGGTCCAAGGCAAGACACTTGTCCAATAGGTCGACGAATGCTGTTAGCGTCTTTGCCTCGTCATCCTTCAATTTCGATGAGGACGGCATCAATCTTGCCCGGAGGTCGCGAGCGGGTTTGGTGATGTGAACCTTCCGTACGACGTCCTGCGAGAACATCAGCTTCATGTGTAGTAACACGTTGTAAATAGCACTCACAGTTCCCGTGGCACGATCATGCTCGGCACTCTGAAATGCTCCCAAGTCGTCAAAATAGATATCGCCAAACTTAGCTTTCTTGATCATCTTGGAATTGAAGCGACCTTTAAGCTCCATCATCAATAGCAACATATGATTATTGCTGCGTCCCGGGAAAAGAATCTTGCCGCTATACAACTCATAAAGGGTGCAACCAATGGACCATATGTCTAGAGCAGGGTCGTACGGAACACCCAATACTGATAGGGTCCTTAGGTTAGCATATTCAAAATCAAGAAACAAATGATGCAGTTCACTCAACTGATCTCAGGGGCACGGTAGAACCGACTAACGAGGTAGGGTGTGATGTCGTTCTCGGAAACATCTGAAGCAGATCCTAAGTCACAGAGTTTCAGAACATTTTTCTGTTCGTTCACCTGCAAATGACGTTAGGAGAGCGACGATCAAGATCATGAAAAATTCCGCTCACAAGAATATTGTCCGGTTTAATGTCAGCATGCATGATGTTGCATTTTCGCAAGAGACTCATAGCCAGGAATAATTGATGAGCATACGCCCGTACTGCTTTAATGTTGAGACCGATGTCTTTGCCGAATCGTTTGACAACATCACGAAGATTCATGCTGTGGCAGTAATGAGAAGATGGAAATGCAACAATAAGTAAACAAAGCCTACCTTAGGGACTCGAATACAAGGCATAGGTGCCCACGATGCTCGAAGGTTCGTTCTAGACGAACAATATGTTTCTTGTCGTCAGCATCTGCTTGGCGCAATTTGTTCAGAATTTGTGCTTCTTTTTGGCCAGCTTTGTACCTAGAAAAGAAGATAAGTTCAAATTCGGAACAAAGAGATCAACCTTACATGGATTCCTGACAACGAACAATTTTGATCGCGACTTCCTTGCCTATCTCTCCGACATCATTCTGCAAAATCCGAGCTCGGACAACGTTCGCAAACATTCCTTTACCGAGAAACGAGAAAACTTGATACCGACCACCATCAAGGTGTTCACCAAGAACAACTTGGTAATAGCCGTCAGGATCAGCCGCTGAGTCTAGAGTCGTCGCGATCAAGGCAGGTGCCGCGGCAGGTTTCTAATTACGAGGTCAATTAGCTCGCCATACCCACCATGTTGTATTTTACGTACCACAGCCTTCTGAACTTTCTTGATTTTCTTTCCCGCTGTAGCAACAGCAAACATGTCATCAACCTCTTCTTCCTCTTCCTCGATTATTTCAATGTCGTGGTGTGGATGTTCGACGACAGCCCGTACACGTTTCTCCTCGTCTTCTCGACGATCCAAGCTAGGATCATAATCAGCAGCAGAAATTTGTTCAACAGTACCACCCTGTGTTGGGACCTTGGCCAGTATGTCTTCGTCCTCGCTATCCTTGAAGAGATCAAAGCCGACTGGTGCGGGAGTTGCTGACAGGGATTCGCGTTTACCTGCATCAATTCAATACATTCAGCCGAAGACTAAACCGACAATAAAACGACGCACTGAAAGAATCAGTTGGCTTAGAGTCAATCGCAGCTATTGGGGGCGTGTCTGCAACGCTGTGTGACTGAGATAGAGGATCAGAAAGGGACGAAAGTGCGGAAGGCGGCTGTACCGCACTGCTAGGTCCAGAAGACGGCGTGGCCGAGCGTTCTTGGTTTGTATACTTCGCCAAGATTGCCTGACGCTTTGCACGCCGTGCCGCCAGTGTATCCTCTACGGATGGGGGTGTGGTAGAAAGCTCAAGTTCTGGTTCTTCGTGCAAGGGCGTCGGCGGAGGAGGGGTCGCCGCTCGCGTTGGGGCAGTGGATGTTGACTCTTCGCGCATCAGAGGTCTCGGAGAAATTCTGTAAAACACATAAGAAAATCTGAAACGAAGAGAGCACATACACAGGGCTTACGATACTTACTCTCCTTCTTCCTTCTCGGAGTCCTCGTTTGCAGCAGAGCCATGTTGCGAGGAGTTATTAAGCTTTCCATTGCTTGTAGGGTTGTTTGGAGTATGTTTCCTGGACGCCGCGCGTTCTCGATGAGATGAGACATCTCGACTGCGATTGCGCTCTCTAGGATAGTCTTCCCGACGACTTCTGTCCCGGTCACGGTCGTCGCGCCGGTCTCTATCTCCATAGTCAGTAGACCTATGGCGATCATTATCTCTATTACGACCTCCACGGTCACGACTTCCTCGTCTGTGGTGATGTGGTGAAGGTCTTCTCGGCGACCTTAGGTGAACATCCCTCCAATCTCTGGTATCGTCCCTCTGCTTTTTGTGAGACGATGGTTCATGACCGCTTTCCCAAGGACGCTTCGATCCTGAAGATACGTTAGTCATTGTGAAGGATTATTGTGTTTTACGGAGCACCGCACGATAAAGAAAACAATTGTCTCTGGAAGGTTACCAAAGCGTCGACGTACACAACGTCGAGGTCGAAGGCAAGTGTAGCAGGTCGGCGCTTATTACACACCGCTGACTTGACAGAGCGACTCTCACGGTTGGCGATAGTACTTGGTCACAAATTGAATATTGAATATTGAATGCAACTTTCCACTGATTAATTAGGTTACAAAATCGAATGTTTCCTTTCTACGACTATGGCCCTTCGGTTTTACCCCCGTATGTTTTGAAAGCCTTGAATCCTCGCATACTTTTCGCTCATTCGGATTCTATGTTCAAGAGTTATACAAGCAACGACAATGTCGTCGCGGTGCTCCCGAACCTCACCCGTCATTCCAATGTAAGTAGGTGAGACCTCCTCCTGACCCCCGACCACTCTCCGCCGCGATTTTTGGAACCATGCAACTGGTTTTTCCAGGTCACCATCGGCGTACATCTGTGTGACCAGTCAGTAGACTGGCAAAAAGCTTTGCCACTTCCTTACTTACAGCGAGGACATTATAAAGACCCTTCTTCCAGACAAAACACCTCCCACCTAATTGCATTCTAGCAGGGCTGTATATATGTATCCCTGTTAATACTCTTGATACTGAAGAGAGGTAGACCATTTGCTACTACTCACAATATCAGAGAGCCCTTAAATCTGAGCCATTTATTTAAACGCATCGACGGTCCATCTTTCAGAGTAATGCGATCAGGAAGAATGTCTTTGCGCTCGAGGTGAGCGACCAGGTGTCGTGCAGACCAGTCGTCCACATAATATATTTTGGTACTCGTATTGGAGCTGTTCGATTCAACGATGTAACATCTGGTCGACTCGCCAGGTAGTGAAATGGTAGCGTTATTCACGTTGTCGTTGGAAAAGCGTAAAGCAAGATAACCCTCCGCCGATGGTTGAATAAGCGAGGGTGCGACAAGAGTCAGCTGGGAGTCCATCCTGATAGCAGATGTTGATCAGAGGCTGTCAAGCTCTTTATATTTATACCTGAGCTCTAGTGTTTCGGCTGCAAACCTAGACAAACATGAGTCAGCAGGGATTCTTTTCTGCGTGATAGATCTGGTAGGAGTGCAAATGTATGTGGAAGAGAAATTGGCGTAAGGGTCTGAGTGAACTTAAAAGTGCTACCCCCTATGGATTGACATGAGGATCAGTTGCCTGTGCCAGTAGCGAAGAGCTAAGCCCTAGCTCAACATGCAATAATGCAGACAGCCATAAGCCCAGCATTTTCTGCAGAAATAAAAGTCACTCCTTCATCTACTAGACCGTAACACGTACCTCAATCAATGCTACTAACCAGCCAACAGGTCTTGGATAGCTGTTCCATAATGGTGATTTGTGAATGATGCAAGGTAAGTTGCTACGTGATATTCAGACAAGACCAGGTGGATCCCTTTTGGCAAACTTCATGGCATCCATTTGTGGTTTAGAATCGAGCTTATCTTTCAGATGGGCGATGTCAGAATTCTTCAGCTCAGAAAGACAGGGTCCTCTAAGGCTCGAGCTCGCCGAGGAAACGCATCACTCCAAGCTACGCCCCAGTACCAGCCGCGTAAGTACCGTTTCCAGACAAGAATCATTATGGGGAAGTACAAGGTTCTTAGTCCGCGAACTTCGATCGACTGTGTGGATCAACCTCGGAAATACCTCGGGAGTACTAACAACTTCGTCCGTTGCAACGAGCCCAAGTTGGCGAGGTTGACACAGGTCCAGGTGGCAAGATAAGTTGAAACCCTTTTCTTTTCGACAAGTTTATATGCTATTGTTGACTCGAAAGCTTTGGGTACGGTAAGCTCATTAGGTGGATCTTCAAGTTGGTAGTTGAGGAATTTAAAGCCCGCGATGATCGAGGAAGACATGGACCAACCTCGGACAAACGCCACTATCTTGGACGAGTTACATCTACACCACCACGGCTGAGTACATCATACTACTTGGGTTCAGTCTCAACTCCTTCAAGACTGAAATATAACTTCTGTATGCATTTTAAAACGATGTCCTGCCTTTATTCCTCATTAACAACCCAACTTCCCAGACTATGGATAGTCACAATAAGATATTATCCGCCTTGTCAGATGTCGTCGTGGGCTCCCTTTCCGGGGATGACACTGAATCAGACGATGACGGTAGGATATCTCAGTTGAATAATAGATTGGCCACTCTGACGCGTGACGACTCGACCGGTAGTCGAAGAGTATATCGAGAAGATGAAATTCCTCTTCTCTGAAAATCTCCTGTTGGCCGCTCTCGATCTGGTTGACAGAGAAAGTGGTAAGCCAGCAATAACACTCGCACCTATCCGCCAAACGTCGTTTCAATATTTCTACAGTGATCAAGTATGTTACTCCGTGGGGACATTCAAGCTACCATGTCCTAGGCTCGACTACGACATACATCATATTCCCTGGCAGTAATGAGAACGGTCTGAAGGTATCACCATACTGCACCTGCCCTGCTTTCGCGTACTCCGTTTTGTTGTCGGAGTCTGAGGTAATGGTAAGCTACGCGTCATGATTGAGTCCGGTATTCAAATTGATATCGTATCCCTTGCGCCGGTATAGTGTAAACACCTACTTGCTACGAGGATCGCGATCCGTTTTTCTAGGCTTCTTGAACGTCCTGTAACTCGGAATGATCTTGCTGATTTGTCCTTTCGACGTCGGTGTTAATGAAATGTTCACTGAACACATCATATCAGCCCGTCTCTCAAACGATAGGGTCCGATTGTTCTAAGGTCTACCCGCATATCTCACTTAGACTAATTCGACCCATGCGTACTCCTCCCATCCGATGAGCATAGGAGAATTCTCAGATCTCAAAATATTTGGTTCAACTAAGCAATAATTGAATAAAAAGTCCATCGTAACTCGTAAGTGATTACCATAGATACTCAGAAGCCCGAGCGAAGGTAGACCTATCTTGATCTACCAGACAGAGTACTCAAATACGACTTCGGTCTGGCAGACCCTCCACTTTCGAGATCCAGTGTTCCATCCGCCGACTCGTAAGTAGACAAACGCCGAGTCCGTTTGACAAGCATAGGTGGCCTAGTCGGAACAACATCCTCTTCTTCTGAAGGATGTCCACTGTCGTCCTCGTTGTTTTCTTCTTCATCCGGCTCAGTCTCTTCTAGTGGATTGATGGGGGCTGTCGTTTCAAGGGGAGGCTCTGGGAGAGGAGGGCCCTCTACGGCAGGTTTGCCACTATCGAGGGACTTGTCTGGAATCTACAACGACTGATCAGAAACAACCAGAGAATAAGAGACAAGGATACTCGCTGGAAGACGTGCGAGGTAAGCTAGGAAAGTCGCAACGGAGGCCATGATAAAGACGGCACGCAAAGCAATAGCGTACGAGTCTCTGGCATGTCGCTGCAAGTCGGGTGGTAATTTCGCTACAAGAGTCGCCGAATGTCTGATCTTGCTAATAATCTGTGATATTCGCATTTGAGTGACTGGAGCTCTACAGTAGGGAAACAATGATGCATACCTCTTCGGCATTTTCATCTTGAATACGACGGTGCAATTCGGTATTGAGGATAGATTGAAATATAGCAGAAGAGATTGCGACACCGCCAACTTGGCCTATGCAAAACGTTGAGAAATTGTTAGGGTAAGGATGCTATCTAATACTCACCAACGCCTCGGAATAGTTGTCCAAATCCAGTACCCACAGCCATAGCGGAGCCTTAAACATATTTTTAAATAGTATAATATGCTGAATATCCATAAGGACTTACTAGGGAGATGGGCAAGTAGTGCGACTATGTAGAAAAAGCCCATCAGCCTCGTGAGTCCCAAATATCACGAAATAATGCTTACTCAGCATGGTTTGCAGAACAATCGCGTTTCCAAACCCAAGGGGCAACTAAAAATACGTCAGCCAGTAACACCAGGCACTGAAAATTCACATACTATAGCTAGCCATTGTTGTATTGGATGCGATGTTTCTTTCATTGTCACAATCAGGAGGGTCGAAATGAAAGGAAATACCCCGAAAACGAGATTGAGCGTCTTGTAACGTCCTGTTTTATGCATGATCCATCTACCAGGAATAAAAGTAAGTCACAGAGCTAAGTACGTTGTCATTATTATCTCTTACCCGGCAAACAGAGAGCCCATAGAAATTGAGACTCCGTTTGGGATTAGATGGGCACCTAACAAAAATGTTCGTTAAATTACGGTTTATACCAGACATGATAAAACTTACCAGCTTTGCTGGCACTTGTTAGCAGGACCGTTTGGAACCAGGTAGGGTAGTTGTACATGATGGTAAAGTTGCAGGTTGCCACTAGGAAGTTACTAACACCTACAAGCACAGGTATCTTCTTTCTGAGAAGGAAAGGAGCTAAAACAGGTTCCGGTGCAATGAACAGTTCGACCAGGATGAATGCTATCAAGAAGACAAAAGAGAGGGCAAAGGGCAGGTACACATATACATGTGACCACTACTCGTTTTCTGTCAGCTCTAAGAAATCCCAGAGTAGAACGATTGACGCACGGGATATTCTTCTCCGAACCGAGTGCTTAGGAAGATGAGGAAGGAGAGCACCTGTAGATGGCTTTAAGTACTAGTCAGACTGCGAGAAGATAATACGTACAGTACCCATCAAGGTCAAACTTCCTCCATAATCAATTCTCTTCAAGACCTCTTTCGTACTTTTACCTTTGCCCTGTATAATGTTCGATGTTTAATATACCACAAAACTTTTAAATATAAGACGTACGGGAGTGACGTATTTCAGGTTGATTGAAGTCAAGAAGAAAGATACTACAAAGAGGGGCAGCTGAATCAAAAACGCCCAACGCCACCCGTACTGGTCAGCGATCCAACCACCTAAGGGTCCACCGAGACCCATTCCAGCCTGAAATGGAATATGAGCATAATGAGATAATAGTGATAACAGAAAAGTATGAGAATCGTACGCACACTATTGAATACAGCTGCAACACCTTGTGTTAAACCTCGTGACTGTTGCATGCAATGAGCGAACATCAGTGAGACCATTATAGAATCAGACATACACGTAAACTATACATATCGCTAGTGATGATACTAAGAGAAGTAGAAGTGAGTCGTGTGAGCACACGATAACCCATGAGAATTGAGAAGTCAACTTACGTTGCTGTGGTGAATATCCCACCTCCGCCAATACCGGCAAGCTGCATATATTCAACATTTTGAAAAGACGAAAGAGCTCGGTCGTTACTTACAAAGCGAGCTGCAATAAGGGTTTCCATGTTGGTGGAAAACCCACAAGCCGCAGTACCTAATGCTGCAAAGAGAACCGCAGTCTGATTGGCTCCTCGCCTCCCGAGTACATTGCATAAACGACCGTACAGAGGTGTGAAAGTGCACGTTGCGAGCAAGTATCTATCAAGAAATTAAATGCCAGCATTGCATCAATGTTGAGGTAGATAACTTACGCGGTTCCAAGCCAGCTGGCTTGCTGGGACTTCTGGAAGTCTGAAGATATCCCGGGAAGAACTTACCACGAAGGATTTAGGTCAGGCAAAATAAATGACATGTGGTCAGCTTACGAGTTGCGACAAGAGTAGCTTGCAGTCAAGTTTTGAGTAAATAGATTATGACGATTAGTTTCATTTCGACATACTGTTCAATGACTTCAACACGAGGAAAGTACATCGTCAGCACCAAAAGTATTTCGATTCACTTCTAAACACTACACACGGATAAGAAAGTTGCAGCCCATATTCCTGCCAATATGCCATATCTCGTTGATTTCGAGATATCTCGTGGCCCTGGCCCTTGTTTTTCATGAGCCTCAGCAGAAAGTCCATTTGCTGTACTCTGGGGTACAGACTGAAGCAAGGGATCCCGTTCGGTCGCTCCAGTCATCCGTTTGTCGTGACGTTCGTGATAGAAAGATAGAGAAAATAATGTTCACGTTTGAAAGAGAAAGTCCTATACTGAGCAGGGTATACTTTACACAATGGTGGTGGTAGTAAAGGTAGGGACGTAGATTGGAGTCGAAGGTAAATGAAGCCGCGATATCCTTCGCTTCGGACAGTTTAGCCGATAAACGTCACAATGATGTCTATTAATATGCCTCCATACTTATCAAATTTCAAACTCCTGAAAGCGTGGGAAAGGCTTAAGCATAGTATCGTACGCTGTTATTCGGTAGTTTCAGACTCTTCAACCTAAACACATAGGGTCAGGTCAAAAACGTCCGAGATACATCAGCAATACTGTTTTGAAGAAACCAAATTCTCTGTAAGTGTGCTCATTATAAAAAGCCATTGTTCTGGATATTAACACCCTCAATCCATCTTGCGGCCATCACCATAGGTCCATGAGAGGGTAACATGACCGCGCAGCCTGAGACAACTGTCAGGGTGGCCTAGTAGAGTTACCTATATATGCATCCACAGTCCCTTGACAGCCGCTCACTGCGGAACTACCGACAGCCCTTCGTCTTCGAGGATGGACTCACAGCTTACCCTTGTGGATACCAGCGTGCTTCCCGACCGAGAAGCGAGTTCAACCCTGATTTTTAGTCCAGACAGCCTGCTTAATACGACATTGTCTCTGCGAGGGACAAATCGCCCGGTGTACAAAGTCCAAACTAGTGGTAATGCTACCCGAACTGAAGTATTTAGGATCATCCCTGGCAGCGTGCGAGAGCCACCACTTGTCGTTCGTATCAACCGAAACGAAATTTTCCCGGATAAGATCACTTTCCATGGAGTTCCAACATTAAAGACTAACCAATGGCTGAAGAAGAACACGTTTACAAATCCGTGAGTATTGAGTTTGTTCTTCGTCGTATGAACTTAAGACACATCAATTTGCAGTCACGTCGAGAATGCTTCATACTCAGGTTCTTCAAAACGCTTTGTATGGAAACCCACTAACACGCGAGAAATCGCAGTACGTAGTATGATTCATCTAGCAGCTTCTCTACTAAGAAGCGCGGTGTAGTTATATAAGGAAGATTTTCCATCCAGTCCGATTGCATGGTTCAGATCGTCCTCTTTATGTGGTGAACCCGAACCAGCATACCTCGCCCTCAAGTCAGAAGCCGAGAATATGCAAGATGCTGTCCTGGCCTCGTTAATCATCGTCGAGCAACGTTACCGTGTCAAGCATAAACGGGGCGGACTCCCGCCTCGCGGAAATCCGATTTGGATACCGAGCTGATTGCGGCGAGAAGACCGTGCACCTCTGTATCTCCCTACTCTCATGCTTCTTTTCATCCATAAAGGATTTTGACGATCTGGCCTACTCTAAATTTCTCATTCCTCATGCTTTTCTTCGTTTGGGTGGACTTACTGGTTCGTATTGTGATTCTGACATTGTTCTAGCCTCCACTGACACTCTAGCTAAGGGATTATGTATTTAGGATTTTGAAATCATCCTATTCGATATCTTTATGGTGTTCATTGTCGCTCGATGCCGTCGATATGCATCTCTGCGAAGACAGTTATTTCCGTACTCGGGGATAGCCCAAGCCTTACGACTCTGCATCCGACTCATCCATCATTGAAGAACTTCTGCACGGCGTTCTGCTATGAGGTACTCAAGATCCACACGCGCCGGAAGGTCCCTTCGATGGCGAGCCCTGAGAATAACCATACGCAGCGCTCGGGTCCTCTAGTCACCAGGTACGGACATGGAGGACATAGAAAGGCTTAAATGCGTTGATCCGCCGCCATCGTTCGAATCATGCCTTGCTGTGACAAGGTGTTTTTCAGCTTACAATGAATCAGAGAACCGTAGACCCTGGGACGCACCTTATATCTCTGTCCAATGAAAGGCTTACACATAACACTGCAAGGTTTGTCGCGGATGCGTAAAAGAACATCTTACATGTCTCCACTGACCCTGATAGATGATGGTGCGGCTATTGACAGACGTCGGAATCTATGTGTATGCTACCGGGCTCGGATAAGGTATGGCATTCCCAGGTACAGTCTATAATCTACTCAGGGCCGACGTCGATCGCATGCATCGCGTTCGAGACGTTTCAGGCTCAAGTTTAGAAGTTTAAGATAGCAACGGTTTGTCTAACTGGGGAAACCGGAGCGTC
Source organism: Cerrena zonata (assembly GCA_038087015.1). Taxonomy (NCBI): domain Eukaryota; kingdom Fungi; phylum Basidiomycota; class Agaricomycetes; order Polyporales; family Cerrenaceae; genus Cerrena; species Cerrena zonata. The sequence goes on along the minus strand of JASBNA010000057.1, from coordinate 74,756 downwards.
CATTCAGTACTTCCTAACATTACTACTACACGATCTTTAACGTTATGTCCCGTAACAAATCGCTTCAGGTAGTATGAGGATCAGGCCACCAGGTCCTCAAATTTTCCGCCCATCATGTAAAACCTTCCACATGTTGACAGAGCTGTCTAGATTACGGACCTGGACAGGTTGTATTAAGTCTGCTTCCCCCGATTGACACAGGGGAACAGAGGGGAGCAACCAGTGATTGGTTCACAATCCAGGTCGAGCCTATAGAATCGTCGAAGGTTGAGCAGATGCTGCCAAACGTCCTGACACTCTATAGATAGAAGCCGAGCATTTGTGTTCCGGGAGGACATGTATAAATTGCCCTCCTGGAGTTCAGCGAAATGCATCTCAGTCGTCTTTTCCCCATCAACCAACCCCAAAGCCCTTGCAGAGCCATGCTTGCGCAATTTTTTATCGTATCTTTTCTCTTCGTGGTTTGTGCCCGAGGGCTACCTAGTGTCGAACAAAAAAGGGCACCATGTCCCTGTCCTCTTGACCGCTTCGGCGATACAGGTGTTCCAATCAACACTGTCCACTTCTTCGAATGTGTATACGTAGCTGGTACTTGCGACTGGAACATGGATGTAAGTACCAGATATTACTACTGTCTGGTATTGGTCGAAACTGACAATCTCCTTTATCAGAACGGAGAATTGGAAAATACTGCACAAACCAACTGTCCAGGGTCTGCGTCATGTGCCAGTACCGGCAATTGCGCCTGCCCCAACGATAATAGCGGTAATGCCGGACGACTCATAGACTTTGGTCAAGCCGTGCAATGTGCCTATCCGAACGGTGCCTGCACATTCAACATCGTACGTCTACTTCGCGTTCAAAGTTTCTACATGGAATTTCACTTTGGTTAGGATAACGGTGCCTTGATGAATGCTCTCGGGCAAGGCAACTGCGTAGCCCAAACAGGATGTTAATCGGCTCGGGGTAGTATTAGATGTAAATATGTCACACTGAATGTACAAGGAATGCTATACACGGAGTATCCTAAATGTGGTACGATAACATAGCGAATGAGGAACGAAAATTGGTAGCACTTTCGAGAATAAATCGAATAAAAATAGTACCGAGAAGTAGGTATCCATGATAGCTGGGTGATCATCGATTGCGTTGGCTAGAGCGTACTCCGGCAGCTTTGGTGCCAGGAGGTGGCTTGTAAGAATTACTATTGCCAGGGTTTCTAACGGATGTGGATCTAGTACCCTGTCGCCCACTCGTCCTATTTGATTGAGCACCCTCAGGGAATAGTTGTTCGTGGGACCTCTCATCGTCAGAATCGTGATTATAATCGGGTTCACTTAGTAGATTAACAACCTCATCCGATTCCTCGTGAGCCTCTTCGACGGGGGCCATAGTAGCCTTCTGTTTTCCTTTATCAATACGTCTGGACGCGCTTGGTTGGGTTGGTTCAACCGAACGTGAACGTGAACCTGCCCTAGTGTTACGAGCAGGGGGATCGTTGAAGGTTCCTGGTGAGATGACTTCGATCCTCCGTTTCTTCTTTGGTCTGGTCCGTGAAGGAGCTATTACGCGACTGGTGGGGGCTCGAGGTCTTCCGGAATGATATTACTATCCGATTGACCATTGGATGCCTGTGTGCGGCCTGATTGTGTTGTGTTTACTAATGTGGCTTGGGAAGGTGCAAAGCGAGTCGGAGACGATGCTGCAACAGCCGTCCGTTTTCTTCGATTCCGAGCTAGTTTATCCGAAACGGACTGAGGATCCCTATCAGAGTACACTGGTGGAGGATGCTCTGCATCGGAGTCTTCTTCGTCTTCACCCATCGAATCATCATCATCCTGGTCAGGTCTGAAAATAAAGGGGAGTTGAGTCGAGCAACATGTCATAAGGAGAAACAGAACCTTACCGTCGTCGCTCGGCCTTCCAGATTGGATCGTCGTCAGAGGTCTCTGGGATTTGGTCGTCTTCGTCGAAAGCCAGCAAATCCCGAAGGATACGCTGATCACCATCTTCCTCGCCCTCATCCTCATCCTCATCCGTCTCCAGATCTTTTCCTCCGTGAATCTCTTGCTGGTATTCATCCTGGTCTTCGTCCTGCTGGTCTTGATCTTCCTCCTCCTCTTCCTCCTTTTCATAGAGTGGCGCGCCGCTCCCAGATTGCTGTGGACTGACACTGCGTCTGCTCCTGCTTCCAGCCGGTTCCTCCTCTTCCTCTTCTTCATCGTCAAAAACTTCATGATGCACGCGCTTTCTGGGGCCGGCTCTGCGACTAAGTTCATATTGACCTCGATGCTGGGGTGGATACCTCGGAGCTATTTCATCGATAATTGGGTCCAATTCAAGCTGATTTTTCTTGTAATGTTCTCTCCAAGACTGCCATGTATGTCGCTTCGCCCAAGCATTGATATGATCTTCACCGCGTCCCTGTTCATATGAGTTAAGTGACAACATAATATGAATTCATACATGATTATTACCTCCGCACTGGCTACAAGTCGTTGATATATGATGTTTCCAGTGCGACCACCGTCGGCTTTGTCAGGGATTACTCGGGCGAGATAATCACAGAGGTGTCGTCGATCTTCCGCAGTAAATTCTGTACGGCTGAGTGAACGTTACACAAATGAAGATTCGAATGAACTTTTGGCTCACGGTCTACGAGGTTTCGGTTGGCCGCCCATGCCCTTCCTGATCGGTGCCATGTGTTCACACTTCTTCCTCTCGATACAATCCTGAATAAACGACGGTAGTTCCACGTAGACATCCGGATAACTCCAATACGCTTGATCGTAAATGTGTCGATAGTTTTCGCTTACAATAATCACGTCGGACCCAGCCTCTGTGGATCTGACAACTCCACCATGTTTCTATACTCTCAAGTGAGAACTCTGGTGAGGACAACGAGAAACATACATACCGTAATCAGTGTAGTTAATCTCTCGACGTGGGTGTGAGGAATGTTACCGTCAAACCAGAAGCGGAGAGCTACCCCATCCTTGGTAAAGAGTCTCTGCATACAATGTCTCGTTAGACGCATCAGTATGTCTATTAAGATGTCACGTACACGCAGGTTTTGTCCCTCATCCGTGTTTACTCTTTGACTCGAGCCACTTGGCAATGCAACGCTGCGGGCCATTCAGGAGAGCACTTTTCATAGAAATTACTAGGTTGTATAAGTTATTACTTCAGTATCCAGATCTTGTTTAACGCGTAGGACAGGGGTACCAACACGGTCACGTGTATAGCTTAGGGCAGGTCGTCGTCCAAGCTTGGCCTCGTCGCAAATTACTGACTTCATTAAAGTTTTGCATGTTACTTTATGGCTGTCGAACCCAACAACTTGAACGCGTTGTAGGTGGTTAGGAACGGCATTATACTCCTTCGCTCTTGGTATCGTTGAACATACGTTATCATCTTACTCGTGCCGGTGACGGTGACAAACATTTCCACGTTTCAACAATTCTACAACTGACGGTTGAACCTATTCCAAAATAACTTAAGGCCATAGGATATCGATACTTTACTCCCACAGCACGCCGTCTGAGCCGATACTCCATCAACATTCCAAGGGTTATCAACCCTGGGTTTGAACCCATTTTAGCGCTTTTAATCGTACTTAACCCTTCACTGCTGAACGTCTAGTAGCATATATCTCTACTTAGTATTAGGGATCTGATACTGTACATTCCAACACTTTAACGGTGAGTGCTGTAACCAATCGTATAGACTACTCATACTCATTACCATTAGACGCACATTCTATTTATTGAAGGCGTCTCTCCGTTATTTATAGATCGATGCATCGTGCCTTTACCCAAGGCTGTCGTCGCAAGGCCCTTGTTAGAGCCACCGGACTCCTCATCGGTACATGGGGCCTCACATACACAGTAATTAATCGACCCGTTAATCTCGACGCTGCACCTCCTAGCCGTCGCGATGAGTCTCATAACGATAAACATAGCTTCACAAAGCCAACTCTTCTTACGCAGTCGCTTGTAGCGTCTCAGAAGCCGGTTTCCAGCTTCGAGTCGAGTCGTAAACCTATCGTTGACGACAAGCTTCATGAGTTCGAACAAATTCACAAAGCACCTCCTGGTGCTGGTATCTCGGAATACCATGTTGCAGAAACTACAAGGTATGTATGCTCATTTCCTCATTGTCACATCTCTAATATATACATCGGTATTCTAGCAATAAACCTTCCGAGGATGATCATGCCGAAGCTATCCTTCCAGTACCTTCGGGGTATTGGTCTCTATTTGGTGTTTACGACGGCCACGCCGGATGGGAAACTAGTGCATGGTTGCGAGAGAACTTAATCGTCGCTGTCGTCTCTTCTCTCGTCGACGTATACGATCGTTTTCACAGAGAAGCTTTAGACGAGGGAGTCACCATGACAACCCCGGGTCCGAAGGACATTGAGACCACTTTCAAAGACACCTTCAAGGATGTTGATCATCATCTCATTCATGAACGTCTCCAACAGGTACTCCTTGACACATCTCGCCAGAAAGCCGTAAATACGTTGGCACCAGGTTGGGCTGGCTCCTGCGCCCTACTTTCGTTCTATGACTCTCACTCGAAGATTCTCCATACTGCCATTACTGGAGACTCGCGTGCTATTCTCGGTCGTCGGGTGAAAGACGAGGACGGAAAAACTTCCTACAGTGTTCATGTTCTTTCCACCGAACAGGACGGCAAGAACATTTCCGAGCGAGAGCGTCTCGCAGCGGAACATCCTGGGGAGACAGTCGTTAAACATGACCGTGTCCTCGGAATCGCGGTGTCCCGTGCCTTTGGAGACGGACGGTGGAAGTGGAATGTTGAAGAGCAAAAGATGCTTAAGGAAAAGTACCTTGGCCGCAGCGTACTGCCTGGGGTCAAGACACCGCCTTACCTCACTGCCGAGCCCGAAGTTACTTCCATTGAGATCCAGCCCGGCGACTTCCTGATTATGGGTACAGACGGACTTTGGGAGTGTCTAACAAGCGAAGATGCTGTGGGCTTAGTTGGTTGGTGGAAGGATCATTCCTTGAAGACTTCAGTCGCGCAACCAGATGAGCTCCCCGTCCAACCAAAAGGGAATCACTCAAACGACGGGCCTCGTTATGGTCAGTGGAACGCGAAGAAAGAATTCATCAAAATCGACGATAACGCAGCCACACATTTAATCAGGAATGCACTGGGTGGATCGAACACTGACCTCGCCGCGGCGCTCTTCTCTCTCCGTGCCTGGTCGAGAACATTTAGGTATGTTGCTATGCAATTATGCCCGTTCAGCATTTGTATTCTAACCGCTGCTTCGTCTTGCAGGGATGATATTACCGCCGTAGTGGTTTTCTTCGACGATGAAAAGAACGCCGCCTAGTCACACAAATTGTAATTGTTGTCATAGTCCTTCCAAATCAGGATTATCCGATCGCGATTTCACTAACTCGACATCGACACATGCTGAATTGACTGGGATCTTAGCCCATTGGCTGGACCTGAATGCGGAATGTCATATTTTTATTAGATCCCGACGGTTTAGGTCGTGTGGCGCTTTCTCCTAACTACCCAACAGTACGTATGATATCGAAGTACTACACATGTTGGGTGATTGGGCTGACCAACATTTACCTCCATTTTTCCAAGCGATGAATCCCAAAGTCCTCACCCTATCGCTGCGCCCAAGCAAATGACAGACGCTCAGATGCATTTTTCAGCTTCCGCACATCTGTCGTAAATCCGACGCCACCACCCTTGTCCTTCCGCATCAGGTTTCTCCGCACTTCGTCCATCCTCAAGTTGGTTCGTAAGGGATATCCTCTGAATTCATATGAAAAAACATTTCAATGTGCGGGCCTTTTTCGGTATCGCCTATCCGACCTGCTTTCAAACAATAATTCAATCCTGACTGAATCACGTACGTATAGTGTGACGCATTCTAGTGTTGGGTAATGAATTATTATTGGTGTAGCATCAGATTTCTCGACCAACGTTTCTCAACATCTCCCCTTTTCTTATCCTTTCTCTCACCTGAAACCTCAAGGATGCGATCATATCGTGTCAGCAACGGGTACCACGAGATAATAGAAGGCAGGCTGGCAACTGGTGTTGCACGGAGCCGTGGAAGCAAAACAGTAGCAGTAATTGAAACCAGGCGCCTGCACTGAGCAATATTTCCCAAAACGAATCTAGCGCAGGATCCATGGCACCGGGAACTTGGCCAGAAGCCGCCGGTCCGTCACACAAGGTCAAGGTTACCAAGTTCCAACTCTTGTTTGAAGTCTGAAGTCATGGGCTTCGCTTACTATTCCTGTCAGGGGTGCCTCCAAATTCTTCCGCAGTTTACCAGAGGATGGGAGACAATGCCAGTGTTTCTCTCCGCTTTTAATGTGTTGAGGTAAGGATGTGCAGGGCAGCTTACCGGTAGCCACCACTTTCCGCTTGACGCAACATATATACTATTCGCGTTCGCTTCCGCCTGTCAGGCATCGAAATCTAATCTTTCTGGGGCTACTTCCCCGCTCATATAAACCTAGCCACATCGCCAGCTGAAGCTTCCCCTTGCTTCTGCTGTTCTTCGTGGTTGCCCCTGTTCAGCCATGCCCCTCTCACTGCCTGACCTCCAGGAACATCCGGCGTACTACATTGGCCCCAATGTCGTAGGGATTATGATCCAGGCTTTGGAGATGGGTTTCATCCTCAACCAGTTCTTCACATTTTGGTCTCGATCGGACCGGGGTTACACTGTGATACGATGTATCGTGATTTTCGTCACTTCAGTTGCCATGTACGTTCGTTTCAAACTGCATTTTCGTCTGCTGACTTCAACTCTGAGCATAGACTACAAACTTCTTTGGCGTTTTACAACCTCTGGAGAGCACATGTTATTCACTTCGGAGATTGGGTGAGGACCGACGAAGTTGCAAATGATGCCGTACGTGCTGAACGCACTTTTTCCACCAGGTGGCCGCAACGAGTTTCATTTGGATAGACAAATTGTCTCCGATTATGGTGAGCGTTTCCGTGTCCTTTCCAGACAGAGTTGAAATATTCAAGACGCCTACACGGCTCTAGACTGTATCAATGGCGGCCCCCGTACAAGCTTTCTTAATATGGCGATGTTGGACGGTACGTAACATGTTTATGTGTGTTGAACGTATGGTTGAATATTGTCAATAGCTTACTAGAAAAAGTTGGATCACTCTCGTAAGTCTCGTAACCATACAGAATGTTCTTCTTGATAACCGATTGCACAGGTGCCCCTATCGATGATTTTGTTAGCGTCAGCTATCTCAAGTATAATAGTGACTGTGGAGACCTTCAAGGTCAACTTTGTTGCCTTGGTAGAGGATATCGATAAACTCCCGAAGATTAAGGTGTGTAGCATGGCCTGCCAGCTCGAAAACGTTCTAACAAATTCCAACAGCCCGATGTTACTTGTAAGTGTTTAAGTGCAGTATGTCCAGGGTTGACCTTGGCTCAAACACAATCATTCAGTTATTCTCGCACTAACCTCTTCTGCCGGTAAGTTTCTTTCGTAAACATGACAACCAGCTCTAATCGTGTTTATAGTTCTTGATGCGATTGTCACCTCTATATGTGATTATCAGCTTCTCTTGATCTCAGAAACTCTCGCTGACGAGGCCACAGTGCTCATTTATCTTTCGCGCGCGAAAGCAAATGTATACTCCTCACGGTTCCGCCGAGTAATGCGCAAGTTGGTCATTATGGTCTGGGAGGCCGCAGTTCCTCCGTGTGTATGTGCTATATTGGCTGTGGTAACATACTTGACTTTGGTGCGTCGTTCCGGAACCTCACAACTGCCTCCGTGACCTAATCTCGATTGTAGGTCAATAAAAACTACTGGGACTTGATGTTCCAGGCAATCCTTGGCAAGCTTTACGTGATTTCCTTATTCGTTACACTGTACGGATTTCCTCTTTTGGTTCTATATCGATTCTAACTTATCATATAGGAACGGTCGAGCTGCGCTTGCGATGGAAAACGCTGATACTTCGCCCCAACCGCTGACGAGCCTCGGATGGGGATTTAGTCGCCCTCTGACCCTGAATGTACGTACTGGTTGCTACCAAGTCTCTATACCCAAGTTAACGTTAGCTCCAAGATGCCGACCAGAGACCTCGAGTCTAGAGGGGGTAACTATACTGGTCACTCTTCAGCAGAGAATACTAGTGTCGTCATCGATCAGGAGAACAAGGACAAGCCCGGCAGTCTCCAAGTCTCATGACCTCTCTTTGCGTTCTATGAAGCCAGAGATGAAGCCAGACAAGCAGGAAAGGCAGCTTGCACTCACAGCCTTACTTCCACCGGCGTAATCCAACCCTAGAGAAGACTTAACTCCGGGTTCTATGTCGCGTGAGTTGATCGCAGCTATTTATGGCCGGCAAACACCCGGTTTCTTGCTACGATACTGGCCTCTATTGCTTGCGATCTGTACCTCGGCATTTCTGATTCCGTGCAAAAACACGACGATGCAAAGACATTCAGTCGTCTCTCACGTTCTTTTGTATATACTGATCTCGGGATGCTTTATAACACCCACGGTTCACTCTTTGAGATTCCCTATGTAGACTTTATGTTTGTCACATGTCTACTTACTATACGTGTAAATATCTACCTAGTTTGTATCCTGAACTCTACCTTCGACTCGAGACCCTTTTACCTTACAAGTGTTGCACTTTGTATATACCTTTAATACGGAATACTGTATATTATGGAGTACATACTCTGACAGCTATCTTGTTTTGTTATCATGGCGTACATGGTGAAGGGCTCAGAACGGTATCTTCGGACGGACTGATGGAATAACTCGACAATAACGCTGACAGCGATATGCGATGCATAATATTATAGATACAGAAATCATACAACTAGATGGGTACTAATAAGTCCGTGTTTACAAAACGAAGAGGCCAGCGATGAAGGAAAGGGGGAGCATAACAAGGCCTCCGACGGAAAGAGTCTCAGCACCGTTAGTCGAGGTGGCACTAGCACTCGACGAAGAAGCAGTAGCAGAGGAAGAAGCGGAGCTGGAGTTGCTTCCAGGGGGTCCGCCGGAACCGCCTGGACCACCACCCATTGAGTTGGCATTAGCGACGCCTCCATCCTCGGTGAGTGTGGAAGCTGAAGTGACGGTGTAAGCAGATGATGCATCGATACCGATGGCAGTCCAAGCAAAGATGCCGTCAGAAACGCTATCACCGAGCAAAACATACTCGAGGAAAGGATCGACGTCCGTAGCTTCCTCGGAGAGGATACTGTCGCTATCGTTTTCTGTAAGAGATTGGGTGTTGGTCGAGTAAGGCGCGACAGTCTCAACGGAAGTAATGAGATCCTGGTCGAAGAATGCCTGACCGACGTGGCTGACGGTATCGCTCGTGTAGGTACCGTTCGAGAATTTGGTACCGTTAGTCTGGTAGGCCATGAGATGGATGTGAGTGGTACGACCGGTGTAGTGACCAGGGAATGTTGTGAGCCACTGAGCAACACCGTCAGAGTCTGTCTGTTGGATACCACGAAGGAAAGTGGAGTCCTGAATTTTATGTATGTTAGCTGAGAGAGAAGTAGTCATTGAACAGGTGGACGCACGATGTTGGTCGAATCACTCGAGTCACCGTTGCCACTAGCAACAACACCAGAGTAGACACCAGTAGAGTTTGCTATGAAATCCGAGTTAAGATTTGTGAAAGGTACAAGGCAAGAAATAACATACCGTGCCAGAAATCGACGTAGACATCTTGGACGGGATTACAGGTGCTGACGTCGATGAGTTGAATCTCGACATATGTATCGACACCACTCTGGGACTCCCGAATATCAAATCGGACGTATTCACCGTCAACGTCTGTAATGGATAGTTGGTTTAGTGTACCGAAATCAAACAGAATAAGGAAATATCTCACAGTAAGGCCCTTGTGTGACCTCGGCTGACAAAACACAAGAGGTGTTTCCAGAGAACAGCGTAGAGGCATCAGTGTTGTTCGTGACTCCCGTAAGGTTGGAGTGATGGCTTGTGCTCAAAGCAGTCGAGAGATCACGCTTGAATGGAAGCATGGGATCTGAATGAAAGCTCGTAAGACGATAATTCTGCGAAGCACGAAGGATACGAAACTTACCACTACGTGCACTGCGTGAAGCTCTGATGTCACGAGCATATTGCTCTCTGCGAGCACGGCCCAGGTCATAGACACCACCTCGTTTGCGAAGTTGCGATTGGCAGTCGGCAAGTGACCTCCTGGCCTGTCTCTGGAAGAGAGCACGTTTCACGTACTCAGTTGTACCAGGTAGAGGCTCAGCATGAGCGTTGGCAACGCCAGCGATTGAGGCAACAGTAAGAGCCAGGGAAAGAAGTGAAGGTGCGAAAACCATGATGAAGAATCGAATAGTGCAAACACCTCATCCTACGTCCCAGTTATATACCTTTCATTGTCTGAAGTTTACCCGAGGAATGTTTTCATTCATCTCCTCGAGTACGCCTCCTGTAACTGCGGTGCGCGCGCACGGAGTTGAGGCTACAAGATAGATATCTCGAAGGTGTTCAGAATTTCGAACATACAAAGACATATCGTGCGTGCACCCGCTGGAGAAGGGAGCAAAATTGAAGATCGACGATTCGCTGCGGGCGCGGATATTCGCCTTTATGGGTCTTGGCATCGGTTCCGCAGCCCAAGTAGCCAATCACAGCAACGGGATTGTCACTCCTCCGTAAAGCCTGTTTCATTGAATAGAATGCGGTACTAGGCGGGTAGTTCGGATGGCCGAATGAATGGTCAATGTGAACAGCAATCATTGGGAAATCATCACGTTGATTCAATTTTGAGATTTTGGAGGTACAAACCCATAGCGGTATGTCGGAGGTGCAGGTCCAATCAAACATCGTGACTTACAAAATTGATCCTAAACCTCACCCGATCGATCACCACTGCACTTCGAAATGTTAAAACCTGCAAGTGCTGTGTTAGTTTTTTGCGTAGTGTCGGTAAGAAGTGCCAATAGCGTCATTCCTATTGTATAGCCTAGGTATCACGGTCTCGATTCAAGGTTTACTGGTCAGAAGAGCACAATAAATATTTCAACCACTGGTACCTTTCGAAAACTAATGACTGTTGAAGAGGTGGAAGCTGTGAAGCCCGCGAATGTCGCCGGAAGAATCAAATACTCCCTTTATGAGAATCGAACGTTTGAACCGTGGCCAATACCATCTCTTTCTTTGTCAATTGCTTGTTAGGCTTCTGACAGCTTTAAAGATGACCATCGATTAGTAACGAGAAAGGACAGACGGTGATGACCTTTGAAGGACGTACATATTTCGTGTTTCATGTACCCAGCACTGGCAGGTTAACCTGAAGAATGCCAACTTTGCCAAGCATACTGCATCATTCGCCTTCGTATCTGTTCCACCAAGATTTACATAATCTTTGATGTACAATACTTCGAGAGGGATAAGCTCGTAGGGAGAGCCTTAAACTTGCGAAACGATTGCACGAATCGCGTCATTGTCGTCAAGAGAAAAATAGTGATTTGCAGAGCTGAATCATGAGTTGAGCAAGCTAAAGAAACACGCCTTAAGCACGCAGGAAGCGAGCCAACACGACTTTTTCAAGCTCCGCTTCTTCCCACATTTCTAGCCGGTCATACATCATGCGCCAAGCCCAACGGTAACGAAATAGCACTTGAGCTCATACCTCCAATATCATCTAACCTCATCTTCATCGTTATAATGGGTACCGGTTACCTGGCTTACCTTGAGACGCTATCCTTCCGCCTCGCCGTGCACCTGATTCAGGTGTTCATATAAAGAAACTCAGAAAGCAGTGGCCCCACTGGCTGACTGTGCTACGAAGTGACCAGTGGACGGAAACATTGCTTGCAAATACGGATAAAGGCTAAGACAGGTATAATAAGGCGGGATGAAGGACATCACCTCCGTCTCCTTCTATTGTAATATAGCTGAAAATGTGATGAATATGTCGCTTCCAGTACGTGCCAGTCGTGGATAGAAGATTCGAAAACATAGCCTCTTTCAATGTCACTGCCAGAGAATCCAAGCTTCAAATAAATTCATTGCTAAAAGTACTCGCGTCCGTCAGTCATACTAGACACAAGTCTATCAAGGAAATAAACCTTGCAGGCAACTGTCAGACTTCTTTTCTTAAAAGAGTTCATAGTTCGTATAGTAAATCCTCATCAACATATGAATATAGACTATACCTGTATGTGGATACGAAGTGCTTATTCTGGCCCAGGATTGCATATACACTATCACACGAATACCTGTCAAGTCTTGCTTTTTATCTGAAAAAAGAGTCCGTCATCAGCATAAGCATATGTATCCACTTACCATACCCATTCGACCACTGCGCTGTGAACTGAACGGTACCAACAGCCCGCGCAATGGTACTCATGCCATTTCGAGTCCGAGGCCGTCAGGCCCCCAGAGAATAGACGATTCTACAGATGTTATTCACGGTATACAGAAATTCAAGCATCTATACCTATCCTTCTAGCTAAGCATTAAATAGATATACGCTTCAACTCTTGTGAGCTAAAGCTTCGACTTGTCCTGCTGCTTGTCAGGGGGTGGAGAAGGTGCCATTTTGACATGAACACCAGAAACGACAAGACGATGATGAGTATCGTTCCAGATCTGCCCACAAAATATCTTAGCAATACAGGTAGCAACTTGCACCCATCATGAGATGACGTACCTCTGTCCGAGCGGATACAGCTCTGGCACCGACAGTTAACGTGGTGTTCACGATTCGAAGCTCGTCCCCACTTTGCGCGACAGTTAGCGTGAAAAACAGAGATAGAAAATAGGATAAATACGACATACAGCTTGGCAGGCGAGTGGTAGATTGTGGATATCGACTGTGAGACGTTCCACCCAGGTTTCCCAGTTGTGTGTAGGGACAACGCAATATCCGCGAGTGTAGAACATCTAACCGAGATAGGCACGTCGAGATCAGTCTATGACATCACCATATTGGAAAAGAAGCACGACGGGTACTTACATATCCACTAAGAACGCAGAACATCCTCCATGAAGGATCCCACTCCCATTTAGCATATCTATATCCAAAGCACAGACTATGAGTCAATTGAAAACACACCATCATAAAGACGAAACATTACCTTCCTCCACGGTGAGCAGGCAAACAACCCTGCCTTCTTCCCTGGTAGGTTCCTCTACTTTCTTGACAATACTCACCTCCGAGAGCTTCATCCGCTGAGTAATTGGTGCTCCAAACGAAGTAGGACCCCGTTTCGACGAAAGATAAATCAAGCTAGGGTTCACGAAACGCTTGATATCATCAGAAGCATTCCCAGCGATATGTGATACGTCCACATCCTTCTTCGCAGCCGCAATCCTCTCCAAACGCGAAGGCTGGGGTTTCGTATCTTCGTATCCACTCATAGCGAAAAGATGGGACTCGAGAACATAACGGACACTACACGATTTTTATATTCGTTCTGTGCTCAAGTGACTTGGCCGGCAGTCGGGCAAGTGGTGGTCCGGATTAGAGGTGAGGTCTTACTGGATTTGAGTGACACGTCCGATCCTGGTTGGGAACGCCGAAGGTCTCAAGCCCCTGTATTGTACCATGGTATAGTGTACGTTCAAAGTTTCACTTGTATGTCTCGTTATCGCATGATTTCTGTTGAAGAGGTCGTGTACCACTTGGTACTTAGGAACTAGAAGCATTGGATGGTGTGGGTATCCTTAAATGCCATGAAACGATGTATTGTTCACTCTCTTGCTCAATTGTCCGTACTCGAATATATCAATACTATAACACTTTGGTCGTCGAACCTCGCATGGGTTTACAGCTTCTGGCGGAGACTGAGTCTCACAAAAGTAACCCGAGTCTCGCAGAGGGGATTATTGGACAAGGTCATATTCACGAGAATCGGTATCTCCACAATAATTCTCCATAGATCAGAATAAGCATAGAGAACGGAGTTCAAATGGAGAGAAAGATACCCGCACTCGTGTTTTGGTTCTTTGTGTTTAGCAATGGGTTTACCAGGAAAGTAAGTCTTAAGCTGGCTAGCACCGATGGTACCGGAATAAGGTGGTCTTCGTTTCTCAACTTGAACTAGCGAGCTACGAACCTCGGTTTCTAGAATTTCCGAACGAGTGGTTGGCTGAAGTGTGAGTGTGAATCCAAGTATGTCCCCGTGCAGAACAAAGAGGTCGTTGCAAACCTCTCTGCAAAATGCATATAGTCACCTAGGAAACTAGAAAAACAACAACCAATACCCACATAAGTAGAACATAGTTTGTTTGTCCGATACGTAGAATGGAAGACGTACTATACTTCTATGTTCAATACCTTCTATAACGAGAAAAACAACATATCGTTCTTTGAGAGTTTTCCAGGTCGAATGTTCAAAACACAAAAGTCTAACAATTGGAATCACGGACCGTGATGATGGCAATCTCCTGCAACAAAAATGCGCATCATGCAGCGGGATAGTGATTCACGACGGATGATTAGGTTTAATGAGATATAAGATTCGAAGGAAACGAATCTACCGTTACAGTATAGCCAGGTATAGATCTCAATGAGATATGAGTTCGGGCACCCCATCGAGGTACATTGTGCGAAGCGACATCTTCATTGTCCATAGTCTAATAGGAAACCATTATACCTCGTACTGGTATCCTATCAAGCAAAGTCAACACCACGTCCACAAGGTTCAATCACCTGAACACAGACGACCAAAAAAACATCCCCATAGGATATATAACAATACCCTCATCAAAAAGCCAAGCGACATTGTACAGTCACCAGTGACATTCCCAAGGCAACCACAACAAATCCTAGATTTTCGGGAGCAAGGCGATAGAGAGGCTGAGGTTGTCAAGAGTGAGAACCCAGCTGTCCTAGTCGAATGGCAAGAGACAAGGGCTCGGTTCGAGTTGGTAGGTAGTCAACATGAATGATATCCGTGCTTGCTCGGAAAGGAACCCTGGTCACGATTAACGCTTGTTGAACGTAGAACGGCGTAGTCGGGGACAAGGAAGGTCTTTAAATTCCAAGGGATCACTGAGGTCGATAGATGAGCACCTCAGCGGCAGTCGAAGTCCTTTCAAGGAAACGACACGCACTTCATGATGTGGCACAGTGGCAAAGAACCGCCACACCGTTGTACATCCCAATCTAAGTCCAAGCCCGGAGCCGGAACGCCCGATTTGGCAACCGTCGTCGTTCATCGTTCGTCGACCCTAGCAGTCATCGGAGCATCTCTGCAAAGGCAGTGGGAAGGGATACAGAGACGGAAACGGATCGTCGATCACGCGGGTGGGATCAACCAATTCACTCCACCATCCCAATTCCAATATTTTACCCCAACAATGTTGTTCGGACCTTAGCCACTGTAGAGATCCTGGACATTCGGGAAAGTTCTGAGAGGCTATGCATATAGTCACGGTGCAAAAACGGTGAGAGAAAGGGAGGTCTATGTATGGGTGCAGCGTGTTGAAGGTATCCCGCTTGTCATTGAGTCGTACGACCTATAATTTGATCGTGAAGTGAAAGCTTGAAGCTTGAATATCGAATCTCGATCACGGGGCTAGGAGGTGCGGGACATGGCGGAGGTGTAGTGGAGCTGCATTCTTGTTGATAGCGAGAACATTTGAGGCAACACGTAAAGGCACACGAGCACACTTGACAATGAGGAGAAATCTTGAACGGGGTTCATATTACACGCAAGTCAGGTTACGAGAGTGAGTAAGGTTACAAGCAAGTACACAAAAATCTATGAGGGGAGAGAGGGGTAGGAAACAACTAAGGCTTTGACGACGATGCAGATGTGTTGGTACAAAAAGTGACTGACAGCGAGGAAAGCGATGGAAAAATGGAGTGAGTGAGTTGTGTATAAGTAGGTTAAATGTATATGCACGAGACAATAAGAGGGTCCACCAGAGACGGAGAGAAGAAATGAGGAAAACCAAGAGAGAGAAGGAAATCGTTATAACTATAACTCCAATGAACCAAAGAGGAAAAATGGATGTTGTCGTGACTTGAGGGAGAGTGTATGTGGTGTATCGGTGTAAGAGGATTGTACAATAGTTTTGGGTTTCTTGACCAGCCGGAAGATGTTAAGGGTTGGTGTATTGCGTATGTGGTTTCGTCTCGCCCGTCCTCGAACTCGGGGTGTGTATGTGGATGTCATCAAGCTTCGACCTCGACCATCCTTGACAAGCAGCTCTTCACGTAAGTCCTCTCGCCGCACCTCAAAGGCCTCCCTCGCATTGGTCTCCCACCCGCCCTATTCAAAAGCACATTCGCTACCAGCTTTGCAGCTCTCTGATCGTTAGAGCGTACAACAGGGGGAGGTGGTGCCATGGGAATAGAGACGGTAACGGGTGTGGAATCCATAGCGAGCATGGATGTGACTGAGGGAGGGGGCACCCTAGGCTGAGTACCCGCAGGAATTTGACTGCGTGCGGTCCTACGAGGTGGAGGTAGTGATACAATCACACAATCCGTTGCACTGTACATGTCTGCAAACGGATCCTCTTCGGAAGCAATGGATGTTCGGACTTTCGGAGGAGGCGGAGGAGCCCTGCGTGAGCTCATAGGGGGCACAATCGAGCTGCTCCGTGCTCTTGCTCTAGGAATGAAGAGCGAGGCATTTCCATTTGAGGCACCTGCACCGGAACTGGTCGTGAAGGAAAGAGGTGAAGAGGTGCGTGAACTGAGAATGGAGAGACCGGCTGCTCTGTTGTAAGAGACATTGGGTATAGAGTTGAATGAGGATACTTGAGCAGCGGTTGCAGTTGCAGCAGGGATGAGTGAAGAGAAGCTTGGACCACCGAAAGAGCCGTGGATGGAGTGAATGCGGTGGGCGGAGGAGACGATGACGGGCATTGCGAGGATAAGATTAGATGTAAGAGAAGAGGAGTAATAAGATACTTGTTGTTGAATGCGAGCGAGAATGAGACGAGAGTAGGCTTGGACTGGTCGACGAGGATGAGGAAACAGGTGTGGGCAGAGAGAGCCTATTATACCAAGCAACGCCGGGTGCTCTCGGCCCCTGCCCATATCCGGATGATGGTTCTTCCGCACTGGGGCAGTCGAACCCACAGCCTCTTTTGGATTTGGCCTAGCGTTGAGCCCCTCCCCCGGCTCTTGCCAACCTCGGCTCCCATACGCGCTCCTCGTCCACAACATATCCCTTCCACAGACAAGGTGACCCTGACCTTCTCTCTACGAACAATGGTAAAATCATAAATACAAAAGCCCACCCCCAATGCGTTCCCCATATTGCAAAGATTGTCGACTTGACGCCTCTATATCCTTACGGCAAGCCATCAGAAAGCTGCTGTGCCCGTCTCTACTTCGTCTGTCAAGAACAATAGCCTCCTCCCCTCTTCTTTCCAACCCCGTCCTTGTGCAGGCTCCCCCATCAATTTTCACACCCACTACGGCGCGGCACGTTGCGCGGGCTTCAAACTTTCTGAACCTTGTCATTGCTTCCCCAGTCAGCTGGACACCTCTAGACGGTCGGAATCTCCAATCCACACACCTTCCCTTTTACGACCGCCGTCTTTTGCTTCCCCCTCTCCTGCAGCGCCACCTCCCAATCCAGCTTGGTTTCCCTCTCGCCACGTTTTCGCTCCTCGTTGAGCCACTCGACTCACACATCCGTTTTCGGAAGCTTGCTTCTGTACCGAAATAGCAGCTCCGTGCCTGAACCTATGCAGTATCTCGAGCCGACGAATACAGCCTGCACTCAATCGCAGAAGACTTCCTATTTCCAATTCCTGCCTTCGTGTGTAATCTCCTCTATTCAATCCTTACGATTCTTCCTGGATGGCCATACGGACTCTGTCTTGCCCCAGAGGAGGTGATAACGTAGAGCAATCGTGGCATCGCTTTCACTGAGTTCTGGGTTCCGCTAGTTACGTTCTATCTACAGCTTCACCATGCATCCGTCTCGCTTTTTAGGTTATAAGCACCGGCTCTGGCTCTGAGATAGTAAGGGTACCCTTGACGCAATAGGCTGGACTGAACTATCTCTCTTTGTTCGCTTCTACCCAGCTACTGACACTGACTGTTGGTCATAAACCACGAGGCTATAAGCTTTTATCTCTTCACCTCCCTTTCGAGCAAGCACATATTTCACACAGGGAAACAATGCTGATCATCTCTAGACAGCAAGTATTGAAGCATGGTCGAATTGCTTATGGTATTTCCTCTCACGGGTCGTGACTGAGTATTTGTTGGACTTTGTTTCCTAGGCGATTTCTTGGATTTTCTTGCATCAAGTGTTATTCGTCTTGTTCAATCATTTATGAAGGAGACAAAAGACGCATGTTGATACTTCTTTACCACATACAATACAGGAATTTTCAAAGTGCGTCGAAGGAACGTTCTTGGACCGCAGTCCAAAGACGCTTGACCGTAGACTTTGATACAATGAAGATCCCGTCAAGAGATCTCACATTTTTATGCCGCTCCGTTGACATACGGCATCTCGATGACCCTAATCGCGTCTACGAGCCTCTACTCTAATCACACAATGAGTCGTCTGATTATAGGGTATTGCGGCATCTATAAAAAGGGACGCTCTGCGTAGGCATCTTCGATATTGATCTCCTGTTGACATCTTCTATAACTCGTATCGGCGGTCTTGGCTCCCTATTCTACTTCCAGTGTGAAATCTATGTGTGTGGCTTATTACATCTGCGACTAGCTGTACCAATTCTTGCTTGTAAAGCACAAGAAAAGAGGGAAAACCTGCAATGTAAAACAATATTTATATCTCATGCTAGCTAGAGTTACAGCCTTAAAATATATGTAATAAATGCAGATGGGTGTCGTAGTTATGCTCAGTTGTCGTTAGCCATAGAGGAAACTCATTCGCTTGAATAGCTCGCAGTACACGTGCCGACATCCACATACTACAACAACTTCCTAATCGAGTAAGATATGTGATGTAGTTTTGACTCTGCAAACTCGGAACCGCTACAAACTTCTCAGTCTGCGCTGGCATCTGCTATTGATTAATTTCCGTAATCTCATGTACCTTTCTCTCCATTTATGAAAGTGACAGGATACCGGCTAATCGGTGTTTCTTTATTGCAGGATCCAGACTTTCGAATCTAGAGTTTAGCTCCGAGTCGTAGCCGCTACGCCTCTACCTAGTTTCCATTTCTGCTCGTTGAGCCACACAAACTTGAACCCTATCTCAACAACATCACATTCACAGGATCTTGACTAGTCATGCCTGCTAAACGAAGAAGAATTGACCCAGAAGAAACACCTGCCGCTAATACTACTCGCTCCTCCACACGTGTTACACGTTCAAGCAAGCTAAATGGACGTGCACAGACACGTACAGGCAGACCAGCCCGCGGTCGGAAACCCTCGACTGCCCAAACCGCAGCTCCCGTACCAGAGGCGGTACATCCCATACATGCCCCCTTTCTTCCACTCCCAACGCCACCAGCGCTCCATCGGCCTGCACTGGAACTTGTAGGGTGGGGTAATGGGGACGACGGACAGCTTGGAAAGGA
Source organism: Cerrena zonata (assembly GCA_038087015.1). Classification (NCBI taxonomy): domain Eukaryota; kingdom Fungi; phylum Basidiomycota; class Agaricomycetes; order Polyporales; family Cerrenaceae; genus Cerrena; species Cerrena zonata. The sequence goes on along the minus strand of JASBNA010000057.1, from coordinate 55,216 downwards.
GCTCAAGTCTGGTGTGGATAAGCCTAAGAAGAATAGGTGGATGACACTGAAGATGGAAGAGGGTGCTTTTGGGCATGAGCCGGGGGCTGGTCTGGAATCCGTTGAGTCGGCAGGCATGCATAGCTTGTTTGTGGATGAGAAAGGAACTGTAAGTCGAACCAGGTGCGGACTTCGTTAGTAAACGTATAGCCTAACGAGCATGTCTGTACGCTTTCTAGATTTGGTCATTCGGGGTCGATGACGATGGAGGTTTAGGCCGCCTAACAGAGGAGACCGTCAAGTCCCACAAACTCGACGCGAAAGGTCATACTCTAGAACCTGCTCATCTTCCAGCACCAATAATATCCCTCGAGAGGGAAGGATTCCGGACAGTCAAGATCACTACGTGCGATACAATGTGCGCAGCAATTAACGACAAAGGGGAACTTAGACTTTGGGGCGCGTTTCGAGTATGAACTTTCCATCGTCAATTCCACTCAATCACTCATTCGTCATATATTCAGCAAAGTCAAGGAGGCAACATCGGGTTTTCAGGGCTAACCGAGACGCAATTCCTTCCCCTACGCCCTCCAGAATTGAGAAATGAGAAAATCGTCTCACTAGCAAGCGGTCGACACCATATAATCCTACTCACACAACAAGGTCACCTCTATACTCTCGGTATAGCTGATGATGGTTGTTTAGGACGTTTAAGAGTACTAGAAAGACATCAAACCTCACCAGCAAGAGTCCTCTTCGGCACTCGACACCGTCGCGTAGCTGCCATTGGCGCAGGCTCGTATACCAGCTTTGCTGTAGATGAAGATGGTACAGTTTGGGGATGGGGCATGAACTCTCGCGGACAAACAGGAACAGGCGTTACGAACTTGGAAACTGAAAAGATCGTGCTTATACCTAGATTGGTCTCTGGATTACATCCGTCTGAATTGGGTGGTGCAAGAGTTATCCAGATTGCAGGTGGCGAACAACACTCTCTATTCCTCACGTCTGACGGAAGAGTATTCGCATGCGGCGAAACAGATGAAGGTCGACTAGGCATTCCCTCAAGCGATCCAAAGTTAAAAGATCTCGCCGTCCCAGGAGTCCTCTCTGAACCAACCCAAGTAATCTTCCCATCTGAAGACGACCCTGTAATCCAAATCTCATGTGGTCCACACTGCAGCTTTGCCGTCACCCAAGAAGGAGCGCTATACTGTTGGGGTCGACAAGTCGAAGGTCAACTCGGACTCGGTGATGAAGATATACAATTCGTAGAAACTCCGACCGCTGTGATACCTTTAGACCATCCTTCGGTATCTGCTGTTCAGGTATCTGCCGGTGGCCAGCATGTACTTGCCCTTGTGCGCAAGAAGGGTTGAACGTTCTATATCCCATGTATATATATCTTCGTGTAACTATTGCTTGTGTAAGATAGAACTTTAAATACGAGGCTAATAACCTAGGGACTATGAGAAAAAATACATTCCGATTGCAAAACGAACAAAACAACTCAACTCGACAAAACAAGAAAACATAGATCAGACGTAACCTCAACTAGATATATACCCACCCATCGACGTTCGTGCGGCAGCAGCTCTCGTCCCCTCCAACGGCACATACTCAAGTACATCTTCTACCATGGATTTCTCGTGATAATCTTCTAGGTGGCTTTGCGCCGCCCTCTGTGCACCCTCCCTCATCACCCTCAACGTTTCATCCGTCGCTTGTAAGTTTCCCGTCTCTCTCCACGCCTCAAGAGCTACGCTAGGATCGAACCTGTGGTTCCTGGCAATGGTTGCGAGAATTTCCTTCATTGCTTCGTCAATGTCACGTTGTCTGATAGGTTTTCCTGCGAAAGATGCACTGGAATGAGTAGAAGATGAAGATGAATAACCAAACGAGGACCGCGGAGTGTTTCTGAAAGGTGTGGGCATAGAGATACGAGAGCGAAGGAGTTCTCTTGGTTGAGGAGAGTATTGAGCGACATGGCCGGCCATGGTGTGGCGTCGATCTGCCCATCGTTTTCGACTGACAGATAGTGAAGCACGTTTCTTGCCGTTTGTCTTTGAACCAGAGGCTTCAGGAGGGGTTTGTTTGGGATGGGGAAGGAGAAGTGTCGATGCTCTAGAAGCGGGGCGTTCTGGAGACGAATCGTCTCGACGAGAAGTAGACGCTATAGGTTGTGGAGAAAATGATAATTGTTGTATAGGTTGTTGTCCTTTCCGTCCCGGTGTGATGTAATCCAGAGCGTCGTTCAAAATACCGACTAAACGTTGCCTTTTAGATGGTGTAATCTCAGATATGATCATCTCATCTCGAGAGGGTGGATGATCGGTCGCGTTTTGCAGGGCGGGGGATTTGCCTTTGGATACCTCACTAGTTTGTGTTCTGACTTGTGTCGGTTGGGTTTGTGAAACCGCAAGGTCTCCTTCGTTGAAAACGTTCTCCTCTTGTGACTGGGTCTCACCAGTAGTAAAGAGAACATCTTCTACGGCATCCTGAGACTCTGACCCATCTGAGTCTTCACGCACTTCGTCCGACGGAGGTAGGGATTCTGCGTACGCCGGAGATGACTGACGGATACCGTCATCCTTAGGAAGGATACGACCAGTTGAAGGACCGGGAATAGGATATTCTGACTCCTGGACACGTTCTTCAATGTGCGGGGATTGGTTAATGGTAGGTTGCTCAACCATCTTTTCGATCTTCCGTCGTTTCGGCGGCCACACTGGGGAAGTACCCTTCGTCTTCGGAGGACTATCGTTCTCATCTTCACTAGTATCATCCGCATCGAGTCGTTCAACGCCACTCAGTCTCCTCATGTCTCTGTCGAACACGGGTTGTCCGTTCTCATTGCTGAACGCACTATTGAAAGGTCCAACGATCAACACCGGTGGACCTTTCTTTGACGGAGAAGAACCAGGTGTGCGCCCAACGCTACTTGGTAGTTTACGTTTTGGAGGTGTGGGGGATGACGCTGGTGATGAAGGCAATGAGGATGCGAACCAATCTTCGTCGGCCACAGGACGTCGTCGTTTACGTTTGATCTTGGGGGTAAGAGGTGGCGCAATGTCGTCCTCTGACTCAGATTCTCGATTATGCTCCTCTTCTACGTGAGGCTCAGATTCTGATTCATGTTCTTCCTGTACAGGTGTCCCTAGGCGGCTCCGCGGAGGACTTGCAATGTCACTGGTTGGAGGGGTTGGTACTTGCGAAGTTTTCTTTTGTTGCTCCTCCTCCTCTTCGAACACCTTCAACCAATAGCCAATTCCAGCTATGATAGGATATAAATGATGTGCAGGAGTCGGGAGGAGATCAAAATTTGGCCTTTGGGGAGTTGATGTGGCAGCATAGTTTCCTGAGATGTCGTGATCAAGAGGAGCTGGAGCTGGATTGGATAGGAGAGACACAAGTTCAGATTGTACGACTTGAGACTGTGGAATTGGGTCCTCGTATTCGAGGGACGGTGACCTGCAGCAATTTGACCAATTAAATACTGAGTACTAGGCTCAAAAGAGAATTGTCACTAGAGCAACATACCGTTTGAGTAATTCTTTCGGTTCCGGCTCCACCACTCGAGTAGTATCATCAAGCAGTTGATCTTCCTCATCCTCTGTCTCGTCCTCGTCCTCGTCCTCTTCCTCTGACGCGCTGCGTTCTCCGGAGGAGTGGTCAATTGCGTGAGAGTAGTCGTCGTCTGGAGGAGGGGGTGGTACAGCTGGCTGAGAGTTAGCTTCTGTCTTGATAGGTTCCTGCTGGTCTTCTACGGGAGGCTCCTCCTCTACTGGAGTATTTTGTGGTTGGCTCTCTTCCTCCTCCTCTTGCCTAAGTGCAACAATCTCAGGGGCAGAATGTGTACGAGAGGACGACTTGGTGTTAGACGTAGATGGTTGAGACGTCGGCGCATCAGTGTCGATACGTCTCTTCTTTGGAGGTGGCTGACTGGCGTCGTTGTGACTTGTCTTCCGTTTAGTCCTAGTCGCAGCTTCTTCCGATTTTTTATACATCGGCGGTTTCGCTTGTTTTGCTATCTTGCTTGAGGATGCAACAGACTCCTTGGCAATGGCAGGCCTTCGAAGAGCACTAGCTGCTTTCTCGGGATCTATACCCTTCATCTTCTGGTACTTTTCAATTATTTGATTGAACCAGGGTGCGTTCTTCTTGTAACGTTGTTGCCAGGAGGACCACGGATGAGCCTTACTCCAAGGATATGCTCCCGCCTGTATAAAGTCCCTTCTGAATTAGCATGCGCAGCATAAAGACAGATGCAGACGTACATTTTGAGTAAGAGCCTTGTACACATTATCACCATGTCTGCCCTTTTCCAACGGTGCAGCACGAGCTAGATAGTGAATGAGTCTCGTGTCTTCCTTCTCGCTAAAGTCGTTGCGTTGCCTCTTGGTAGGAGAGACACTCGGATCCTTTTGAGACGGTTTAGGGGGAGGTTGCGTGCCCTTTTCCCGAGCCCGCTCCCTCAGCTCCTCGTATATTTTCATGTCGAACCATGATTTGCGATCCCTATATCGCTGCAACCAGGACAGGTGTGTGTGTCGCGCTGCCCAGGGCCATTTCTGTGTCTACGACGCGTCAGTAAGGACCCAAAGCAGTCAAATGCACGCAGTAGAGTTGCCTACATTCTCTGTCAAGTCCTTATAGAGTTTAGGTCCCTGTCGACCCTTTTCCTGCGGACAATGCTCAACCAGATACTTGATCAAATGCGCGTCGTCATCTTTGGTGTACTCAGTACGGCTATCATGCACAAGTCAGTTGTAAGCAGGCATATCAAGGTCCTGAACACCATAGCAAATGTACCTGGGTGCCATAGGATAGATTTATGGCGGAATATGAAGTTATCTCTGGCAGAGGAACAGTGAGTGAGCGGGATGCGAATGACTTGTGGGAACAAGCTGCGATCATGACGTCTGGTGCCAGAAACAGGGGTAAGCCCGTTTAGCTCAGTGGTAGAGCGCGCCACTCGTAATGGTCTAGCCGTTGATGGTGAAACCCTAACCCATGGTGAGGTCGGTTGTTCGAATCAGCCAATGGGCATAATATATGATTTATTATGTTTCTTTTTGAATCACCGTCCTCCTCATTCAACGACCGTTGTCTTCGGCCTTTTTCCCCCCAGATGAGCTATGATACTGTTGTCTATGTCGTATCTAATGACTTTGTGAAGGTCATTTTCAATACCATGCTCTAAATATTTACCCAATTCAAAAACGATATCCAGGTTTCTTCACAGCTACCCTCTAACAAGAACCGATCTGTACTCGTGCACACACTCATCAAAGAACTAGGACTCCTGGCATCATCTGAGGGCGACCTCCACGCACGTTTGCAGCCCTTACGACCAACTCCTGCCTCTGCCACGGATCTCGCGCTGTATCACGATCGTGATTACCTTGAGTACGTGTTGAATCCAAAACACTTCAACGCGGAGGGGAGCCCGATAGACTCTGCCAAGGCTGCGGAATTTGGTATCGAAGAGGTACGTCTAACGGTCTCGACGCGTGCATATTTGCATTAGAGTTAGTGGTCTAGGATTGCCCCTGGTTTCGAGAATTGCCCGCATACATCCGCCTTGTTGGAGGTGCATCCTTGACAGGTACGTCCTCTATATTGTATGGTACTCTACACGAGAATCTACACAATTTGTATGTCATCTAGCCGCCAACGCTCTTGTGCAGGGACAGGCTACCATAGCTATTAACTGGGAAGGCGGCAGGTAACCATCTATGCACTGTTAACTTGGTCACTAGTTGAGAACGACAACTCACAGGCATCACGCTCAAAAATCCCAAGCCTCAGGATTCTGCTATGTCGCTGACTGTGTCCTAGCTATCCTGACTCTCAAACGCGCCCGCATACCCTGTCTTACAGACCTAGTGTCCCCTAATCCGCCCCTTCGAAAAGCTCGCGTTTTGTACTTGGATCTTGACCTTCACTTTTCTGACGGTGTTTCGCATGCCTTTCAAAATACTCCAGGGACGCCTCAAATACTCACTTTGTCTATTCATCATGCTGCTCTGGGTTTCTTCCCTATTTCTGAACTATCTTCGCTTCCACCTTCCGACCCGGATCCCAACTTTGACCCATTTACTCTGTCAGTGCCTCTATCTCGAGGTGCCACCTGTCAGACATTCTTCTCGGTTTGGACCAATTGTGTCGAACGAGTGAAAGAGTCTTTCCAACCAGATTTTGTTGTCCTCCAATGCGGCGTGGATGGATTGGCTGGAGACACTTATGGAATCTGGAATTGGTCTCTTGGAGGTCGTGAAGGTCGTGACGAAGAAGGAATAGAGGAAGGTAGCTTGGGCTGGTGCGTGAATAGAGTATGTCATTCGTGGGGATGCAAAACCCTACTTCTCGGTGGAGGTAAGATTCTCGTAACTCTGCTATACATAGTTCATCGTTGACAATTCGTGTCGCAGGAGGCTACAACTCTCCGAACGCGGCTCGCGCATGGGCCTACCTCACCTCGATAGCGGTAAGTTCAAAGTCCTATCAGATATACTTTTTTTTCTCAATTTCATCCTGTCATGCACTAAATATACGCCCTCGCCTCGTTTTATTCCCTATCATAGCTAAACAAACCTCTTTCCCTTCAAACTCCCATTCCAGACCACACTTTCTTTCCCTATTATGCTCCATCATTCACGCTGGATGTCCCACCCAACAACATGCCAGACGAAAACACCCTTGCATATATAGAGGACGTGAATCGTCGTTTCGGATGGGTCTGTGAGGAGATTAGGACACGTTTGAAATAAAAGAAGCAGTCGATTCCTCCTCATGTCTACGACCCTGCAGAAGCACATGGGCGAGTCGCTCGGTTTCGGTAATCATGTCTCCAGAATGGAGTCACTGTTCGTCAAGATCGTCGTTCACCGCACATCTCGATACCATACACTTCTATGTCAACGGGTTTTCCTTCAACATCCGAAGCCACTCACTACAGACACCGCAACCTCAGAAAACGTTACATAAGTTATTAACCCTTGCCATCTCTCGAGACTCGCAGAACAAAAAGAGCAACGTTCGAACACGCTCGACCTTACGCCGATGACCCATGACAGTTCATCCGGGTATGATATCTCTTTTGTGTTATTCACTTAGCCTCCATTACGGAACTCACTTTTCTATCTTCCCAAGCGGGCGCGTTAGACGATCGATTGTTAATGCTCCGTGAGAGGCGGGTATGGATCTATTAGCCGTGAAAGTGATGAATTATCCTCCCTGTTCCTCTCCAGACGACCCCCGCCAGACCCCCCATCCCGCCTAGATCTGCGAACTTCGGTGCCATCTGGTGCCATGGGGCGCAAGAAGAGTTTGTACGAACGCTAGTGTGCCTATTTCTGCCTTTTTTGGTACCTAGGTATTATCGTATAGATATGTGGACCAATCTGAGTAGCTGACTCCCGCCATTTTTTATTCTTGAGTACGATGCCAAGGACAGTGGCGATATGTCTCGGTCAGTGACCGGCGGTAAAAATTAGATTGAGATCCTCGACAGTAGGCGCGGCCGAATGGTCCGTTCGACAAACGGATGCAAGTGTTTCATACAAATGTCGAACATTGCTGCAAGTTAGTGTCTATGAGTATGTCTTACAGCAAGTGTTTGTGACGAAAAGTATGCCGTTGGCGAGGATAAATGGAGAAACATCGGAGAACATACAGTCTAATCTGGAGGAGGCTGGTGTCTACACAAATTGACATGGACGCATGGGTGCGCGCAGAAAGGGCGGCCGGGAAAGCAGCGTAGCCGAAGTTGGTCGGGCCCGACGTCATACTTGTTATATCTTCCACCTCCCATTTTGTCTTTTCCTCTTCCAAGAACGGCAACAATCAAGCCTTCAAAATGTTTCACCCCCGTATTTCATGAATCTTATGATTCTCGGCAGCACATGGACGTCCTGCATTTTACTTGCTCGGGCGAATCAGAACAACGTTGACCCCTAATGCGCTAAACATCTAGGTGTCAGAAGACCCGAGTTCGTTGTCACTTGATCATTTCGACTCGATGAACTTCCCCTGCCTAACCCCTGCGGCATCCAGAACACCGGGGAGAAGCAACAGATGAGGTAACGAATAAGGTCTGGATGATGCAAGATCCATCATCCAAAGTCTTTGGGTTCATATATATATAGCTCCTCGAACGTTCATATAACGCGAGCCTCTTGGACTACTCTGTCAACCAAGGTCCTCTCCTCTGACAAGATGATGTGGAAACGACTTGCGCTCTTCTCGGCTCTGGGGGTAGCCTATGCCGCTATTACCGACCCCGCCAAGTTGGACGCTTGTCCAGGCTACAAGGCGACCAACGTCAAAGCCCTTGGATCCAAACTGACAGCCAATCTCGAGTTGGCCGGAACCGCTTGCAACGTCTACGGTCCCGACATCAGCAAGCTCAAGTTGGATGTAACATACGAAACCAGTACGTGACGTGATTCCTTCATCAAAATGTGAAGAGAAACTGATATTCGTCTTTTGTAGAAACGCGTATCCACGTCAAAATCACGGACGCGTCGAAGGAACGTTATGAAGTTCCCGAGTCTGTCCTTCCTCGCCCCAAGGCGGATCCCTTCACTTTACCTCACACCTCGGCGATTCAATTCAACTACACTACCTCTCCTTTCTCTTTCTCTATTATTCGTAACTCCAATAAGGAAGTCCTGTTCAGCACCGGTTCTCACCCCATTATCTTTGAACCTCAATATCTCCGTGTCAAGACCGACCTCCCCGCTAATCCCAACCTTTACGGTTTAGGCGAACACACTGACTCTTTCCGACTTTCTACTCACAACTATACTCGTACTCTCTGGAGTCGAGATGCTTACGGTGTCCCTAATAACACCAACTTGTACGGAAACCACCCGATCTATTACGAACACCGAACTACAGGTACCCATGGTGTCTTCCTTACCAACTCGAATGGTATGGACATCAAAATCGATGATACCAATGGCACTTCACTGGAATACAACGTCATCGGTGGTATTTTGGATTTCTACTTCCTTGCTGGAAGCGAAACCAACCCTGCCGAGGTGACCAAACAGTATTCCGAGATCACTGGCACACCTGCTGAAGTCCCATACTGGGGTTTCGGATTCCACCAATGTCGATTCGGGTACACAGGTGAATTTCGTTTTGCTTGACACGCCTTGTTGGCAACATACTCATCAGTGCTTTTCGACAGATTACGTTCATGTTGCCAATGTCATCACAAACTACTCTGCTGCCTCTATTCCATTGGAAACTATGTGGACCGATATTGGTACGTTCAAGTTCTGAAATTCTGGATCCAAAGCTAACCTCAGTTTCCATTTTATAGATTACATGGACAGGCGTCGTATTTTCACTCTCGACCCTCAATACTTCCCGTTGAACCGTGTGCGTGAAATCGTCGACTGGCTTCATGCTCACGATCAGAAATACAGTACGCCCGCTTTCGTTTTGTTTGCATGTTTATCACATATCTCATCGTGTCATTCTTATAGTTGTCATGACGGACCCTGCTGTGGCCTATGCTGTTGGAGAAGATTACGCACCTCTGGACCGAGGATCCGCGCTTGACGTTTGGCTTAAGGCTGCTAACGGAAGTTACAGTCTCGGTGCTGTTTGGCCTGGTGTTACCGTCTACCCTGGTTAGTGGCCTGATTACTTCTGCCCTAGATCACAGTTCACTGAGATAATGTTGTTCAGATTGGTTCCACCCTAAAACTCAAGAGTACTGGAACAAGGAGTTCGAGATCTTCTACAACCCCAAGACTGGTGTTGACATCGACGGTGTTTGGATCGACATGAACGAACCCGCTAGTGTAAGGTTTCTTCCCTTTCACAAGCAACTATTTAGTGAGCTCACATGAATTACAGTTCTGCGACTATCCATGCACGGACCCCTTCGAACAAGCAAGACAACAGAACTTACCTCCTCCTCGCTCAACCTTACCTCCCGACCCTAATGCGCTCATTTTCAACCAGACCGCTGCTTTGAGAAAACGTGCAGTTATCGATCACACCGGAGAGGACTTGCAGAACCCTCCTTATGCTATCGAGATCTCCACTACTGCTTTGAGCGACAGGACAGCTTATGTGAGTGTTAGAACACACACTATTTCGTATATGAATCTGAATTAATTTTATTTAGGTCGATGCCAAACACGCCAACGGCCTTATTGAATACGACACTCGTAAGTCCTTGCCACAAGCTGTAATTTTAATACTTGTACTCATTTCTTTCGTCTAGACAACTTGTACGGAACAATGATGTCCATCGCTACGCATGACGCAATGCTTGCCCGTCGCCCCGGTCGTCGTACTCTCGTTATCACTCGTTCGACTTACCCCGGTGCCGGTTCCAAGGTTGGCAAGTGGCTCGGTGACAATCTCAGCGACTGGGAACATTACCGCAACAGTATCTCTGGTATTCTCTCAATGGCTTCGGTCTTCCAAATTCCTATGGTTGGTGCTGATATTTGTGGCTTCGGTAAGTTGCTTCTTTCGTTGAGTTTGGGTTTTGAGATAGACTAATTGGGGTTTCAGGTGGTAACACAACTGAAACTTTGTGTGCTCGATGGGCGGCGTTAGGCTCCTTCTATCCCTTCATGAGAAATGTATGTTGATCGTGTGATACTGTGGATTTGATGTTTAACACAATCATTACAGCATAACGGTGATACTTCCATCAGCCAAGAGTTCTATCTCTGGCCAACTGTGGCTCAAGCTGCACGAAACGCCATCGACATTCGGTTAGTGCTCCTTTGTAAAATTCATTTGACTCATGACTAACAAATTGTTCTTACAGTTATCGTCTACTCGACTACCTCTACACGAGCCTCCACACCAGCTCCCAAGATGGTAGTCCCCTTCTGAGCCCTCTGTGGTATGCTTACCCACAAGACTCGAACACGTTCCCTATCGATCTCCAATTCCTCTTCGGTCCTTCTATCCTTGTCTCTCCTGTCACCGAGGAGAACTCCACCACTGTCAGCGCATACTTCCCCAAAGATATCTTCTACGACTTCCAAACCTTAGCACCCCTCCAAGGACAAGGCGCTGCCGTCACCTTTGAGAACGTCAACTTCACTTCGATCCCACTCCACATCAAGGGTGGTGTTGTCCTCCCCCTTCGTGAGACGGGCGCTATGACCATCACACAACTCAGGAAAGTCGACTTTGAGCTCGTCGTCGCTCCCGGATCCAATGGTCAAGCTTCTGGCTTGCTCTACGTCGACGATGGTGACTCGATCCAACAAAAGTCAACGACAAACGTCAAGTTCACGTTCAAGCAATCTACTTTAACTGTTGGTGGCTCGTTTGGGTTCCCGATTGGTGTTAAGGTTGCTCGTGTCAAGTTCTTGAACGTTTCCAAGGCACCCAAGACGGTGAAGGTGAATGGACGGGAGTTGAAGAAGGGCGCGTTTACGTATGATGCGTCAAGTAAAGTTCTGGTTGCGACGTTGGCGATACCCTTCACACAAGGCTTTGTTGTACAATACTCATAAGGGCTTTCGTACTGAACTCTAAAACTCACGATCTTGTAGCATCAATACTACCTCACTAATACCGATATTTGATAATAGCAAGTACAATATTGAACAAGTCGGCGCAAGTGCCACTGATAAATTCGCTTATTTCGAGTATAAAAGAACTGTGGCAGAGTGGCACGTATGCCATCTTACTCTCATTGTGACCACGTACAGCTACAACTCAATATTGCTAACAATCCTTTCGACTATGATCCCTCTAATCTCTTCAAACACGCGTTTCGCAGAACAAAGAAGGAAGGAAGCCAGATTAGTGGATAAACTGGTTGCAATTGGGTGGGTCGACGTCCTAGCAGTGGCGTACTTGAATGAAAGTTGGACTGACCTCCCCGGTCCCTAGCACGCAAGCAAAAATAGAGGTTCCTCGAATAGTAGCCATTGGCAATCAAGGTGCTGGAAAGTCAAGCTTAGTCGGGACTATTTCAGGAGTAAGACACTGCCACTTGAGTAGTAATGTCATCTCACCTTATACCCTCTTCGATCTAGATCCAGGTTCTTCGAGATGCTCGGACATCCACCAGGGCTCCTATCGAGTGTCGTTTCTCTTGCTCGGACCAACCATGGAGGTGCAATGTTTACGTTCGTCGGGAGTTCGTTTCCGGACGCCGCCTTCCACAAGCACTGGTCGAAGAATATTGCATTCGGGAAGGCATCACTGACACGTCTGACATAGATGTTGCTCTCAGACGTGCGCAACATTGGGTGCTCTCAGACGTGCGCAACATTGGGTGCTCAACCCTAATAGCCAACTTGAAGATGTGCGGGATATGACCTTGGATCATCTAATACAAGACCACGATAACGAACTTCCATTCTCGCAAAACATTATATGCTTGGATATCTCTGGTCCAGATCTCGTTGACTTATCGTTTGTTGACCCGCCGGGTAAGTTGTTTTTTCCTGTGTAGTGCCAATCGCTCGTTGAACTGTTTTACACTCAGGATTCGTCCAGGATGCCGATCCTGAGCTTGTACAGCTGATCGAAAGCCTGGTGCTTTCATATATTAATGGGAACCGCCCCATTCTAGTCACCATACCCATGTGCGGTATGTACACCTTGGGTGTCCAAGTGAGGTATCCTTACACGATCTTCTCAGATGCCATGGCGGCGCCACTGGTCAACCAAAGTGCGGTTCGTTTAGCGAGGAAGGTTGATCCTCATGGTACTCGCACTATAGGTATGAGTGGAATCGAATTCGAGTATTATGTTGATGATATATACCTACGTACAGGAGTCCTCACAAAGCCGGATGTTGTAGGTTTAACCTTGGGTACCACCAAAGAGCAGGATATGCAGCTAGACGTTATCGAAGGTCGCAAACATCCACTCAAACATGGATATTACTGTATCCGCCAACCTGACCAAAAAGAAAGGACGAGGGGGGTCACCAGAGAAGAAATGCGACTTATCGAAGAGACGTTCTTTTTACAAACTATCCATTGGTCCACTAGCTCCCATCGCCATCGATTTGGGACCAAGCATCTCATCGACGACCTTAGTACTCTATTGAGCAGAATGATTGATGCCCAGTAAGTTATGTACCCTACTGTTAACACGATTTCACGATTCACGTATTCTTCAGTATATCCAAGTTTGAAATGGAAATCACCGCTCGCCTCAGTCAATGTGAAGCAAGATTGGTCGCACTACCATCACCACCCATGAATCCCTATATTTTCACGTTGGACTGTATTACATCGTTCTGTTCGGACGTACGCAGTCACGTCGTAGGCATTCCGAAAAAGGGTGATCTTGCACAGCTCAACATCAAGACGTACGAACAGTACCGCGTCGAGATTTATGCCACTCGTCCCCTCTTTCTCCCTTTCGAAGATCAATCCCGAGCAGAATTATGGCGTCATCTCTTATCAACGTGGTACGATGAGTACAAGGCTGATGGCTTCATCGAGCTGGGTAGGGCAGGGGAGATATATCTGAACGAGGTCAGAAAAACAATCGAATGGTATGTGTTGGTTGTTTACTGTAATAAGATGCTGCTAAGTTGAAGGTTTCATAAGCTCTCGCGAACTTCCAGGGTTTGTGTCTTATAGTGCTGCAAAAACACTAATGCAAAAATTCCAGCGAGATTGGGGAAACATAACATTGAAGTGCTTTAACAGCGTGCATAATACTCTCCGCGAGTGCATAGAAGCACTTATTTTCCAATACTTTCCCCACCACCCGAATCTAGGGAATGAGATCCGGTATGACTTGCCTCCGACCTATCCATAAGTGCTGTCTAAATGTATCTTATGGTAGACATGCTGTGGTGGAGCTGATAGCGTCCCAACGCGAAGATGCACTCAAACTTATCAACATGATGGTGCAGTTTGAAAGCGTGCCGTACACGCAGAACTCTGGTTCCCTACGTGATACGGTACATGACTGGCTAGCAAAGTCCAGGGAGATTCAAAAAAGGTCTCGTCAGACCATGACTTCTACCAGTACGTATACGTATCGTCGTCCGATAGTGTGAAACTTAATGGCATGGCTCGGCAGGAGACTATAAATTCGATCGCACGAAGCTCAAAAGAAGTAACAGAGGAGTTGGTGGAGCCAGCCAACAATTAATCGTTGTGAATACCGCAAATTCCACAACTTCCGCTCCCCAAGGCACCTCGTCTGAAGATGATCAGAAATGTGAAGAAAACAACGCGGTTGCCGTCCCCGACAGACCAGGACATCATAATCTTAGTGCTGAAGATCTTACGCAACCAGCCCCCCACGACGACTACGAAGAAGAACTAAAGTTAATGGCAGATGTTCAAGCTTTCTTCCGGGTGTCATATCAGGTAGGCAGGGACGCAGAGCCTCTAGAGTCTGTTATATTGATTGGTTGTTTTCAGAGAATCATTGATAACATACCGATGGCAATCGACCACGGCTTTCTGACCCCATTTTCACACAAATTGCAAACTTTCTTGATCGAAAAGCTCGAGCTCTCAGGCGAGAAGGCTGCGGAACGATGTGCAAACTATGCTACTCAGGACGCTCGCACTACGGCCCAAAGAGAAGAGTTGCTTGCGCAGAAAACGAGACTTGAAAATACTCGCCGAGAGTTACTCAATTTCGCATCATAATTGTAGTAGGATGAATATATTGTTGTGTCTGTATTCATATTTGGTAAAACTAAAATGCGTACAGTTCGTCATCATCGAAGAGATCCTCTGGCTGGACTTCATAGCGGTCATCGTCGTCATCATCATCATAGTCAAAGTTCGTCTCTTCATATTCCGGATCCTCTATATCTATATTTCCATCCCACTCGGCTTCCACTCCTGCCCCCTGGATCATGTCAACGTCAGGCCTATACATATTCGTACATCTCTTGATCACCACCTTCTCGATAGGAAATCCAGCTTCTTTCCTTTCCTTCACCACAGATACGAGATTGTCTGTGAGTTCGTCATCCTCGTGAGCCCAACTCCGCCAAATCATATTTGCTAGATAAATCGTCTCTAGTTCGGGTACGATCAACTGGGAGACCATATTGCCATCATCCGCCTTTATTTCTTCGGTTTCGTGCAGCAATTTGACAATTTGCAGAGCAAATTTGCCCACTATGCTAAGATTCTTCAGGTGATGACATTTTCGGAAGAGACGCCTCCAGTCATCCGTGTCATCCGTGTCAACATCGAGATGAATAGTCTCGATACGATGCAAGTAGATGAAATGTAGGAATCCATCCCACAGGATCCTTTGAATTTGCGAGGATATGGGTAACCATATATCGAAAGGAGGATCCAGATCGTTCTCTTCCAAGACACTGGGGTGGAAGGGGTTTTCGAACAACCCAACTATAAACCCGCCATCCATAACACAAAGCGACAGGCTGCGAAACGTGAAAGAGTGTAGAGTTTCTAGGACGGCATGCAGAAGTCCAGGGAGGTCCTGAACTGAGATGTACGGAAACATGAAGCGGGTCCGTGTCACGATGGGCATCTCTAGGTTTTTGAGTAGAGAGACGTAATCTTCTTCTTCTCTGCTCGGCGGCTGGAGGACCAGTTGATGAAGGCTCGGCAACAATATTTTCTTTGTCAGTAAGACCGGGACGCCTTTGTCTGTCTCTTTCCTGAACGACAAGCCTTGTATGTGTAATGACTGTAGCCGCGGCATTTGAGATAGGCAATGCGTGAATTTTGCGGGATCAATGAACTCGAAGAACGCTATGATCTTCATGTGGACTAAAGTAGGGCCCAGTAAGCATGACGGCAGATTTCCGATACAACCTTCTAGTTCTAGTTTCTGAATTGCAGGAAACTCGCACTTTTCAAAAACGTTTGGAAATGTTGATAGCGATGAGTGGGTGTTTGAGATACGAATAGATCTTAGCGGGAAAGTGGCAGGAGGTATCGGGTCTAACCCTCCACTAGGAGGGGCGAATTGGAAGGTTTCGAGGTCGATCGAGTGTATAAGGTTCGTGTTAGATGTAATGACGTTGAACATCGCTCTTTGCTCCGTGTTCCATCGGTGGGCCGTGACATATAGTGGTGAGTGTTTCGCAAGAACAAGAGAGCACTCTCTGGCGAATACTGGATAGTCCAAGTCGACTCTGGCCCAAAGTCTAGGTGTCTGCAAGGCGACCTCACGCCAATGGTGGCAGACACCAGCGGTGATGATCCACCGCAACGCCATCGCGATATGCCTGCTGTTTGGCTGTGAGTTCAAATACCAATGACCATCTTGGCAAAAGGAAAATATCGTCGCTAGCAACTCCGGAGGTAAACGATTGATAGGAATTAGAGTGTTAAGACGGCGTCGAAGATTGATCACGGCCTGTAAGTGCTGATCGATGTCGTGTTCAATTTCCCTTCTGGTCTGTTCGTCTTTCTCAGTTACACGCATACAGAGCATCGTGTATTGGATCTGCAAAGTGGTATATACTGGTATATACTTTAGCGTCATGAAGAAACACAAGAAACTTCACCCACAAGGTGTCGGAGGAGGTTGATGGAAGCCTGAGATAACGGATAAGCTTAAGCTTCAAATAATAAACTTCGCCCGTGACTGCGATAATTCTCATGCGTCTTCATTATGGATAGAATTATGAGAGGAATTAGTATAATCGTATTCTCAACGTCAAATTAATGCGATCAAAATGTCGTGTTGACCTTCTGAAGCTGCCAAGGTCACGGTGTGGGAGTGGTTGAAAGGGAGTGCCTCGTGTAAACAAGACTCGGATCGACTCTCGTGTCGTTCAGGTGCGATATCTTATCAATGCTACGTCTCTTTGAGAGAATCCATCATTTTGCACTTCGCTGTAACATTTCTACGTCCACGTCTCACTTTCCTGAACGTAAAAAGGAGTAATTGTTAAAGGTCAAGAAGCTTCGTTCTATTGGGAAAATCCCAGTTCCACCCTTAACTCGCAGTGATACGACTCATCCCTATTCTAGAGCACAAACATTTAGAGCCCATAAATTCTTCTATTTTTGTATCGCTAACCTACAGAAAGGATTAATAAAACCCGTACAATCCGTCATCATCGTCAAAGAGATCCTCAGGCTGGACTTCATAGTGATCGTCGTCATCATCGTCGTCATCATCATCGTCTGCCTCGTCTGAGTCACATTCCGAACTTGAATGGTCCCAGGTATTTATGCACCTATCCCATTCGACTTCCACTCCTCCCTTCCGAATCAAATCAACATCAGACTCACGCATATTCCAACACTCCTCGATCACCACCTTCTCGATAGGAAATCCAGCAGCGTTCCTTTGCTTTATCACAGATACGAGATTTTCTGTAAGCTCGCCATCCTGGTCAACATTCATTTCGTTCAGCCTACGCCAAATCACCTCTCTTAGACGAATCACTTCCAGCTCGGGTACAATTGACTGGAAATGAGTATTGCCGTCATCCGTGGTTATTTCTTCAGTCTGATGCAGCAATTTGAGTATTTTCGAGGGACGGTCACTGATTATGCTAAGATTCTTCAAGTGATGGCACTCGAGGAAGAGACGTCTCCAGTCGTCCATGAGCTCTTCATCGAGATGCGGATCGTTGACGTGGATGGTCTCGATGCGGTGTAAAGAGATGACGTGCAGAAACTTGTCCCACAGGATCCTTCGATTCTGCGAGGAAGCAGGTAGCCATATGTCAAAAGGGGTCTAGATCTATGTCAACCCTGTTTATAATACCGGGGTGGAACTGGTCTTCAGATAATTCGACCTTCAGTGTGTCATTTATATTGCATAATGATATACTCTGAAATGTGAAGGGCTCCAAAACCTCCAGGATGATGCGCAGAAGCGCCGGGAGGTCCTGGATTCCGATTACTAGGCCGGGGACGGTAGACTTAAATCTGAGATTAAGCTGCTTTATGGAGGGAATATCCAAATTTTTGAGGAAAGAGCTATAATATTCACTGGCATGTGTGCCATACGGCGGCTGGAGAAACAGACGAGAGAGCCTCGGTAACACCAGTCTCTTTATCTCTGGGGTGTATTTGTTCGGCGTCGTTCCCTCCTGAAACAACACGTTCCGTATATGTAGGCACTCCAGTTGTGTCATTTGAGATAGGGGATGAATGAGTGTCGTAGACCCGATGGCCGGGGGATATGTTGAAAGTTCCAGCTCGAGTAAGGTCGGGGCTAGTAGACATAATGGAATGCTTGTAACGCAATTTGTCAAGGTCAATTTCTGAATTGAAGGGAATTTGCAATTCGCGAATATGTTTGGAAAGGAAATGATTCTCGACGACTCGTAATTGGTGAAAGAGGACACCTGAATACGAAGAGATCTTAGTGGAAGAATGGTAGAAGGTACCGCATCCAAGCTTCCAGACGGGGTATCCCACATTTCGAAGTCGATCGAGTATATGAGCTTCATGTTAGAGATAATGTCGTCCAGCAAAGTTCTTTGATCCTTGGTCCATTGACCAGCTGTGATATGAAGCGGAGAATGTTTTGCAAGGACCAAAGAGCATTCTCTGGCAAATGCCGGATGGTCTAAGTTGACTTTGGCTCAAAGTCGAGGTGTTTGCAAAGCCACCTCGCGCCAATGATGACAAACACCTACGATGGCAATCCATGTCGACGCCATCACAGTTCTGTCGTCTTTTGAGGACCCATCTCCGCAAAATAAGAGTATCTCCGCAAGTAATTCCAGGGGTAAACGATTGATGGGGATGAGCGAATTCAGACGGTGTCGAAGGTCGATCACAGCCCGTAAGTGCTGCTCGATGTCATTTTCGATCTGATTTCTCGTCTCTTCGTCTCTTCTAGTTACGCGGAACATCCTATATTATATCTGAGCAGAGGTATATATTTTAGCGTTATGACGAAAGACAAATGACTTCACCTACAAGAAATCGGCGGCTTCCTGATGAAAGTCTGAGATCAAATAACGCTTTGTCCGTGACTGCGACTTGCGACTATTTTCATGCGCTACTATTAGTATCGTACGGAGGTATTGGTTATAGTCGTATTCTCAAGGTCAGGATGCTGTCAAAATATCGTGCTGACCTTTTGAAGCTGCCAAAGTGTGGGAGTGGTTGCCAGAGAAAGGGAATGTCTCGCGTAGATTCGACTCTGGCGTCGTTCGGGTGTATCTTACCGATGCTACGCCTCTTTGAGAGAATCCATCATTCAGGCTTCAGCTACACTTCAGTGTAAACATGTCACACATTTCTGCATCTACGTCTCATTTTGCTGAACGTAGAAAGGAGCAATTATTGCTAGTCAAGAAGCTTCGCTCTATTGGGCAAGTCTCAGTTCCACTCTTAACTCGCAGTAACACGACTTATCCCCTTCTAGAGCACAAGCAGATATAGATCTGCCTCAAATTGTAGCAATAGGCAATCAAAGTGCCGGAAAGTCAAGCTTAGTAGAGGCAATATCAGGGGTATGACTAAATACTACCGATGGAAATTTTGACTCTCATACATCTTTCTTCGCCCAGATATCCCTTCCTCGAGACCCTGGAACATGCACCAGAGCTCCTATTGAATGTCAACTATCATCGTCGGAAGATCCTTGGGCCTGTACCGTTTCTGTCAGGTGGGAGTTCTCCTCTGATGGTCGTCGTCTGGATCAGGTCAAAACGATAGGGGTGCAACAAGACATCGATTCCATGGCTGATGTAGAACTTGCCCTACGTCGCGCACAGCATTGGGTTCTCAACCCTTCGCATGACCTGAAGAAGATATGCGGCCTGAATATAGAGGGTTTGAAGAAAGAATACAAGGGTACACTTGAGTTTTCAAGGAACGTTATTTGTTTAGATGTTTCGGGCCCCGATATCACAAACCTCTCGTTTGTAGATTTGCCTGGTATGTAGTCTATTATCTATTATCTGATTTATGGATTTATTTGTCACTTTGCACTCAGGAATAATTCAAAATGCGGAAAAGGAACTTGTCCATATGGTAGAGGACCTAGTTCTCTCCTATATTCGAAGTAAATGTCTGATCTTGGTGACTATTCCCATGAGTGGTGAGTATCAACCTCTGCTGAGCCTAGCGTTTCTTGCCATATTTTGTCGTTGCAGACGATATTGAGAACCAGAGGGCCGTCAGACTCGCTAAGGAAGTTGATCCCGAAGGACATCGTACCATAGGTAGGGCATGAATCATTGCCTTTCACTGGCAGAACGTTGTTCTAACAGATGTGTAGGTGTCCTCACGAAACCAGATACACTGACTGCAGGTGCTGTCAAAGTCCGTGAACTATGGCTTGATGTTATCGAAGACCGCAGACATAAACTCAAGTATGGATACTATTGCACCAGACAACCTGACGAAGACGAGCGAATGCGAGGAATTACTGTAGATGAGGCACCAATAGCTGAAGAAAGGTTTTTCTCTCAGACAGCGCCCTGGTCGTCCTCTTCTTATCGGCACCGATTCGGAACAAAACATCTCGTTGAGAGTCTCAGCATGCTTCTGAGCAAGGTTATTGTTGAAAGGTAATATTCCGTTCACTCTAGTCACATTTATCTAATAGTGTCCGGTAATTACTAGTATCCCAAAACTCGTGCAAGAAGTCCAATTACACCTTGACGGGTGTGAAGCGCAAATTGCAGCTCTACCTCCTCCAATCACTGACCCCTCTGCTCATGTTTTCAATCTCATCTCCTCGCTTTGCTCCAACGTGCATTTTTTCACTCAAGGTGACACCCCGAAGACGGATCTTGTGCAACAAAATCGCAAGACATATGAGCTGTACAAACAGAAGATACATTCGACAGCACCTTTGTTTCTTCCGTTTGCCGACAGTTCATTTGTTGAGTCCAAGAAAGACCTAATCAAAATCCTGTATGATGAAGATGATCCAAGAAGTAAATCTCCTCCCGCGGAGGGCACTTACCTCACTGATGTCCGGAAACATATCCAAAGGTTATTTCGTTTCTCCATATTATTTTACCATTACTTACTCATCGAAAACCCTATATAGTTCTCTCGCCCGGGAGTTACCAAACAATGTTCCGTACAGCGCAAAGGTCGTCTTGATTCATAGCTTCCAACGCGACTGGAAGTCGCTAAGCATGAATTGTTTTGCTGCAGTTCAAATGGTATTGCGTGAGATCACGGAGAAGCTCATATCTGATGTCTTTCACCGTCATCCGAACTTGGAGCCCAAGATCAGGTTGGTTTCTTTTGTGTATATTATATACATTATCACCGATTGCGAACCTCATTTCTAGACTTGCTGTGTCAGAGCTCATAGTATCCAAACGAGATGACACGATGAGGCAGCTCGAGAGACTATTGAGATACGAAAGTTTGCCATTCACTCAAAACTCTGATTCTCTTGCTCAAGTCAGAGATACGTATCTCTGGAAGTATAAGGAAATTCGTACAGGAACGCGCAGTAGTAACCCCAATGGCAATTTCCCAGGAAGTAGTGTTCCGAACCCTTTTGCAGGTGAGTGAATTTTACATTGCCCTGCAGTAGCATTACACAAAGCTCATGACAGCACTTGCAACAGGTTTTGTGGCCAAAACAGACTCTCCGTTTTCTGTATTTTCTAGCCCCGCGGCTCCGGCGACCGGGTTCCCCATCAAGAGCGGACAAGACGCACGGAAAGACGTCGAAGCTCAAGCTCTTTCGTATTTGGCAAGACTCGGATACACAGGTCTCAAAGTAGAAGACCTTGCAAGGTTAATACCCCCTGACGAGTATGAGGAAGAGTTGGAAGTGATGGCAGACGTACAGGCATTCTTCCAGGTATCCTACAAGGTAAGTCGAATTACTTAATGAATTTCTGTGTGCTGAAAAGGGTCACGAGTAGAGAGTAATTGACTACGTACCTATGATCATCGATCATGAATACCTTTTCGCATTTTCGGAAGCATTGCAAGGTCATTTGATTGAATATCTTGGTCTCTCAGGGAGAGACTCTGTAGAGAAGTGCGCAGCCTATGTCGCCGAAGATAATCAAACGAAGTCACAGAGAGTGGAGCTCACTTCACAGAAGGCAAGGCTCGTGACCACTCGCAAGGAACTTCTCGAGGTCGCGTTGTAGTTTAGCCAACCTGTGATCATTCACGGACGTCGATAACATAACGTGTTTGCGGTATGGAGTGAGGTATCACGAATCGTGGCCGCATATTGCTGTAATTGATGGCGATGCCCGTTCCAGTCAGAGATATTCCAATATCCATTCTGACAACTTTTAGGTTGAAGGCGGATTGTATCAATCTCAAGATCTTGCCTAATAGCTACAAATGATAGTGCAATTGTTCCGGTACCTATGACGTCAGGTGTTTCGGTGAAGTCAAATATACGGAAAAGGTTAGTGAGAGATTGGAAGGATCGATACGAACCGATACGTAAACCTATCTCCATGGACTGTAGCACATGATATTTTACCATTTCTTCACCGAAGCGTGAGGCAAAATCGTGGACCAACAGGACCAAGTTGGGACCAAGCAACGGAAGCTGAAGAGCCGAAGGTTTACCAATTATGGGAATATCGAGTTCAACATTGATCGAGCCGGTAGCACGTAAAAAGTTCTCATGCGACCGTAGTTTTATCTCGGACATCCTCATTGTCAAGACCCGTCGAACTCTCTCTCCCCCACACCCAGCTATTCCATTACCCAGGTGAGTAGGCTATGATCCCCCGATGCCGTGTTTTCCACTTATACTGACATCGTTTAGCGTAAGGCAGATCGAACGGAGCTTCACTGAATGGCTATCCCTGCCCACCTACCACCGGAGATCATAGACAGAATCATCGACCATATTTTCGATGATATTCTCACCCTTATGTCCTGCACACTGGTGTGCAAGGCCTGGAAACCCGCTTCCCGTTACCACCTATTCCGTGACGTATCACTCGGCGGCTTTCGCGGACCCAAGCTGGAGAACTTGCCAGCTCTGCTCGAGCATATCGAGAGCTTTTGCGCCGAGTCAGAAACACTGGAGATCCGGGGATGGATCATGACAATAGATATGTTGGCTTTGGTCCTCGACAGGATGCCGAGGCTCGTCGGTCTTCAATTGAACTGTGTTCAACTCCGCTTCGAGTCCAACGCTACGCTGCGCCGAAGGAAGCGCCACACCTCTCTACAGGAGCTGATCTCCGTACGACCCTCATTCAAGCGTGTTGATGATTTCGAGTCTGATGCACCCGCGTGGGCGATGCACACATTGTTCAATCTGTTCCCCAACCTCCGCATCCTCCAGATCCACGATGCAGATGGACAAGGAACATACGGAGCGCTCCCCGAGACGCTTGCTCTCGAGACCTTTGTAATTGATCGCACTGGTCATCTGGGTATCAACCTTTTGGCTGCCCTTCAGAAGACTGCGAGTCGGGAGAGTTTGCGACGGGTTGATCTTGGCTGGGTCATCCACGAGGAACAATATGCTACTCTCCAGAACATGCATATCACCATGAAGACGAACCTTCGCAGTGTGCGATTAGGTTTTGATCACCGTTGGTGGGGCACTGATTCAGGTGATTAGCTCACTTATCAGCCAAATCCTTACATGCGACTAATTTTCATTCTCTTATCATAGAAGGAACAGCTGCAATCCTACGGGGACTTTTTCGGGACCTGCCGCAACTCGAGGACCTTTCGCTCCTTCTACCGTTGTGCAAATTCGACACGGATTTCCACGTCGTCAGGACGTACTTATCTTCATTTGACAGCCTGCCGCTTACTATGCGCACCCTCACCTTGGAACTTCGCTGGCCGTTGTTCGAATCCTTTGAAGAACATGCGGGGGTATATCAGCGTTATCAAATCTGGGAACAAGTACAGTCTTTTGCGCTCGGGTTTCCCGATCTGCAATGGGTGCACTGTCTGAGGCTAGGTATGACGAGACTGTCTACTACTCCCGAAACCCTGCCGTACGAGTCGCAACAACGAATTCGCGAGTGCATGTCTCAATTGAATGCGAAGAAGATGCTACGGTTCTAATACCGCGAGCGGTCACCTTAATAACTAATAGAATCAATATATGTCTTTCCGTTTAGCTCTATTTTCGAAATATACCATATCCTTAACTTAATGCCCATGTGTCCATAAAAGGAAAGCTTAGTCACACTGACGTCGATATCCCACATGGTTTACCTCAAGACTGCTGCTCGCCGGCTGCTGGTGCTACCGTATTACTGTAACTATCTTGAACCCGAGCCACTATCATCTAATCTTGCATGTCGGACCATGCTCTACAACTACCTCCCTAACGCTTTGCAATATCTTCTGGCTACCTATATCTTCACGCCGCAGGTTACAACTCCAGGGCCACTTAGGTTTGGCCTTCGACATGAGTTCGGCTTGACCAATTCATCCCGACCAGTATTCTCGAACATACACGCTGCCTCACAGCTGACTTATGATGCTTATGAAATTACGACACAACGTACACCGACGTATAGACCTAGAAACCAGGATGCGTTCTTCCGTTCGCGTCACTTTAGCAGCGAAGCTAGACGCGAACTTGGATGGGAAGAGACTGAACTGGAAGGACCGGACGTGAACGACAGAGAGACATTACTCATGTTGGCGAAGATGACTGCCAATGCGTATTCTCGGCCTGGTCAGAAGGACTGGTATGACCTCGGTCCTGACTGGAATAATGTACGTCTCGTCGTGACAAATTATACCCTATGTTCTTGTTGATGACATATATCTACAGAGTTACCCGTTTGGTTGGGAACCAGATTCAGATGGTTTCCGTGGCCACATATTTGCTACTGAGGACAATTCCACTGTGATTATCAGTGTGAAAGGTACCTCAGCTGGTTGGGTTGTGGGCGGTGGAGGACCTACAACGCGTAAAGATAAACTCAACGACAATCTCTTGTTCTCTTGCTGCTGCGCACGCGTGGGACCTACATGGAGTCCCGTATGTGATTGTTATCGAGGAAATTATAAATGCGACCAGAACTGCTTGGAGAAGAGTTTGGTCGACGACAGTCTATTCTATCCAGTTGGAACTGTTAGTGACATTCCTCCGTAAACCGAACCTACTTTCGGCTAATCTTTGCATCACCCAGAATCTTTACAATAATGTAACTTACTTATACCCAGATGCGAATATTTGGGTCATTGGTACGTCGTTTTTTCACTTGGGAGTATTACTTAACGCTTATACATGTATACGTCCTCTAGGGCATTCACTAGGAGGCTCACTTGCCTCCCTCTTGGGTGTAACATTTGGTGTTCCTGTCGTGGCCTTTGAAGCTGTTGGCGAGAAGCTTGCTGCGCAACGTCTACATTTGGCGTTACCGGTACGAGATTTCATTGCAACAGACGCGTACGCGAAAGTAACGTTATATTTTGACTTTTCTACAATAGCCTTCTCTTCAACATATTACTCATGTTTACAACACCGGCGACCCTATCGCAATGGGCACATGTACAGGCGTAGCTTCTACGTGTGCCATTGGGGGTTTCGCATTAGAAACAGGGTATAATCCATTCATGTGATTATCCCCGCTGCACATAATTGATCTTCTCCTTTTTCCTCGTGTAGGTGCCATCTTGGCAAGGTTATCCGCTACGACACAGTGACTCATCTCAAGTGGTCCGTTCATATCGGAAACCACGGAATTGCTGTGGTCATCGATCATTTACTGTCCAAGGAATGGGCGTACGATAACGTCGAAGGTGGAGAGAATAGAACAGTTCCTGCACTGACGGAAGAAGAGGGTTGTGTGGTAAGTAGTGTTTTTCTCGACCATGTAATGCGTGGTGTGCTTACTGCTAATCTTGTCAGGATTGTTACAACTGGGAGTACGGTGATTTCGAGAAATCCCTCGATGGACCATCATGCGGACTTCGGGATTGAGTGTATATATTATCTGCACAGTTATTGGCCCTTTCTTTCCACACAATGTCATCTAATGGGATCTGCATATTGCAATAATTGAGGTACGTACGTGCACAGCCCTAATAATACCCATTCCTATATGCGATCGATCAAGTGGATTGGGTTCAATCTACACTTCCGGGAGGTGTCGGAGGAGCAACCAGTCAGAAACTAGCGTTGTTTAACACTGGTCCGCAGCAGTCGGTCTCATTTACCATGTTCGCTTCCGGTCATCAATCATGTCCAACGTTTAGTGTATATAAACGTTAGTTGGCAGTTTGTGCCTCATGTAGAGCTACCGCCTTGGCAGACGGTATATATGCACTTCGTCGCAGGTCCTCTTTAACACCTTTTGCCATCATGCAACTACAATTATCACGAAACTCGACTACGAATACCGTCCTCAGTATACTCGACGGTCGACCCCTATATCATATCTACACCCCAGGTCCTCTACTCCGTAAAACATCCTTCATATACAAAATTCCAGAAACGAATACCCAGAGATACGAGGATGTGGAGAAGATGACAGAAGTGGTCCCTAATCCTGAAGAAGAGATTGCAAGGATTCATTGGCATTTGCTCCATAGCTCGAAATTGATTTGGGATGGGAAGGCTTTGGAGATGAAGAAGTTCTTGGAATCGAAAGGGTTCTGGGGAAGGTGAGTGGATTTTGAAAAGTTCGCTGGCTATGGGATGGATGAGATTTACCTGCTGGGCAAATTACAGAGCGCGAATCTTCACTGGACCAGATGGGAAGAAATACAAGTGGAATATGGGCTGGCTGACTTCATACGTAAGTATCACTCATCCACAAAACCTTATCAATGGTGTCTGAGTAGCATCATTTTCTCCTAGCTGGAACTGGATGACGCCTCAGAAGCTCCGAAGAGAGTAGCCGAATTACATCAAGGAAATTTCCTGAAGAGAAAGAAATCCGTGCTAGAGATTGACGAATCTGTGTTATTCATGCAAGACTTGATCATTATCACGTTCATGTTCGTGGAGACTCGAAGGAGAGATCGAGAGAAACGACGTCAAGCCTCAATGGCTAGCGGTGGAGGACCCTGATCGTACTTCAAAGTTTCACATATGACTTAAATCATACCAATAGTATCTTTATAATGAGTTATTCTCTCATTAAACGTTGCTGCCATCAACTCACACATCAGAATATGATCGTTCTCAACTGCATGTATCGCCTAGAACCCAACACATTTCTAAGATACATAAACTACTTCAGCGTCGCGAACCCAACCTGATTCGTGCCCAGATTAAACGAAGTATAAACATTCTGCAGGAACACGTCTCCAACGATCCAGAAGCCATCGTCTCCACCAACAATCGCACCGACACAATCTGAAGAACCACGTACAGCAACACCCAGATTGAATAGTGAAGGCGCGATACTAAAGGCCCTTCCACCAAAAGACATCTGAACATTAGGGATCGATTTGCACGGAACGGTGTAGAAGCCAGGTCCGATTGTCTTAGAGGCATCTTTGGATCCAGAGATGCTGGCGTAGAACTTCTTGACATTGGCGGTGTCACCAATAATCAGAGAGGTTCCGGTGTCGATGATGGAGGAGACGCGACCGACTGGGGTCTTGCCATTGGCTGAGACAGAGTCCATATTGACTTGCCAGTAACCCTTCAAATACGTCAATGAAATATTCATCCTTGCAAAGACTGGGTGGAGCCCTACCTTTGTCGTAACAGGAACGGTGGTAAAGGCACCGGTGTACAACTTTGTGTTCAGCCCACCTATGGAAAGCTCAGACCCAGAGCTCGCGAGTTTGAAGGCGAAAATAGGCTGATCGATCTTTCCTTGAGCGATCAGAGTCTGGACCAGGGGAGGGGAGTTATACTCAGATATGGATTGGTAACCCATCCCAAGTAGACCATCAGGAGGGTACTCGTCCAGACTGAACCCACTAGAGTATCGATTGGCAGCACCTATGGCTTGACCAGTAGCCTATGGATTGTGAGGAGAGGGTCAAAGAGGATGAGCAAGAAGACTTACAGAAAGGCGGGCGATAGTGACGGCTTCGCTGTACTGTTCTCCGCTGACACTCGATCCATCTCCGTACTGGAGAGAAAACGTTTTACCTTTGTCGACCGAGGTCGAGGATGACGACGGGTTATAGAGCTTGTGACCTTTGCAATTTGTCGTACATGAGGACGAAGGTAAGAAAAGGTCACTACTGCCAGTGTCAAAATCGACGGTGAACGCTTGAGCAGGTGTGCCGACAGATATGCTTCCTTGCCAGAGTGCGCCGCCTTGCTCTGAGGTGAGAGCGACAGCACCCGTCGCACGCCTAGTAAGGTTCAAAGGAGCGGAAAAGCCCTTCGCTAGAGGATGAGGTGCTCCTGTGTTGACCTCATACGCCTTGAAACCATTTTCGTATTTGCTACGAAATGATGAGATTTCACGTAAGAATATAAGGTGTATATTAGCTACCTTTTAGTGAAGAAGACTTCGTGGAGAAGGTGCGGGATGTCGACGATGCCGGTATTGTCGGTCAACCCACTGCGCTTCGATAGGGAGATCGTCATACTCTGCTCCTGATCAACAGGAGAGGCAGCGGCGAAGAGGAAAAGGGCAGAGAGAACGAATGCAATGGTCAACATTGCGTGCAAAGCAGTACGAGAGCGAGGATAACGATAGAAAGAGAGTGTGGTAGTATTTGTTGTGGGGAGAGAAAGAGATATCGCAAAACTTGAACTGCACCCACCTTATGTTGGATTTCGACGGCGGACATCGAAAAACAGTGGTCGGGTCAGCCTTTGGTTGACGTCATGCGACGCTTGGAAAAGTTAGCCACTTTTCAGTAGGTTCAGAACCTCAAGAGCTGTTTTCATTGGACACGCCAAGACGATGTCACTCCCGGCTATGTCGTGAAATATGGCGAAGATGTTTGCCAGACTGCTTCAGAGCGTTTTACCGAAGCTTCGGCTTTTGCCAGTGAATCAGCTATAGTATAGTTGCAAGGTACAAGGTGTCAGCATATCAAACTAGTCAAGAGGAGTTGGAATGTTGTATGAGATCGTTTAAACTACAAGTTGCTGCGAATATGTCCTGTATCTCCTTGTACTAACGGTCAGTGGTATAGCGATATGACGGAGTATAAGGAAGGTTATGAGCGCTAATATATCGTGGTAACATATAAGGAGGAGGTCGATTTTGAATTCCCGACAATATCATAGAGAGGCTGAGAACTAAGCCTACCTCGACAAATACTTACAGCTGGAAATATGTATTTCCTCGGAATCAGAGAGCCTGGTCGCTATAAACTATCCTTGGCACAATGGCAAATACAACCGACTCTTGCAACATCTTCATGGCCGCCAAGAATGACTTTGAAAGCTCAGGACCCACAACATTCTCCTGCTTACCATCTGAATTATCTGCCCTTCGTTCATGCTCGTTAGTGTGACGTTCATGGCATGACACCGTGATTCCATCTTTTCCGAGACACCGTCATCGAGGACACTGCTAACTACGCAGAAGTAGTACAGTCCAGGTGCCACACTCGTACTCATACCCTTGAAGTTCGACATTGGAAGATAATGATACCGGAGCAACTTCAAATCTTTGAGAAGATGCCAGAGCTTACTTTCCTTCTACTCTCATAGTGCGATGGCTACTTTCTCGTCTCAGATAATCTCGCCCTATACACAAAAAGATAACCCTCCGCTCGAGAACTTCGTTCCGTAGGTACTGGACTTCATAGGATCAAGCTCACCGCCTATATTCACAGGTCCAAGCTCGCACCCCGACAGTATTTGGACTGCAACGCTTGAGTTTATCTTCGTATATCTCTCATTACTGTCAGCGCTTCCCAACGACCTCGCGCTATGAAGAAGGCAATTGGAGTCTACCATACTCCGTTACAAACCATCATTATTCCGCCTTCTGGCACTTCAAAGTAGCTTATGATTCAAGTCAGCTGGTCCATTAGCCCTTGATTAGCAAAGGAAACTGCGAGAGTACATGCCAAACCTGAATGAAAGAGGATCACTGCGGTTTTGATGTAAGTGTTGATCGCAAGCTACCCACCTCTCTCATATATTCACATTTGGCAAAAAATGACTCAGGAACAACGCTTTTGAAAGACAGGAACAAACAACGTTGTTCATCTTGTAAGTAACTTGCTGTAGCAGAACACCGCCTTGGATCGGAAGTTTCGTTTTTCACTCTACGCGCATGTCCTCTGAGCAGTCATTCTATATCACCTACTCCGATTGATTCGGAGTCGAACATCGGCCCTACATAATTATAATGGTGTAGGGATGCGAATTACTCAAAGCACATATACCATAGGGTAAAATTTAATCTCCTTCAAGTCACGGAAGACTCACTTTGAGACATAGGAGAGGCATAGCCAATGTCTACAAAGTTATCGTCCGCATGTGGCGTAATATACATACTGCGGCCCAGCACCATCCATCATTCAGCATGTCACTATATGACAAGCCACTTTATAAGTCGGAGCTATATAACTCGGAACGCTATTCAAGAATCAACTCACCTTCTGATCCTTCACGAACCACATCTACCTCCATATCTACAACAATGCGTCTTCTCATGACCACCGGTACCCTAATGAACACCATCATAACCGACTCGCATAACCGACCACTATACTCAATCTCGACCTCGACAGGGACATTCAAAGCCGGTCCAACGAAAGTGTATTCGATGGGTAATAACAGCAGCGAAGTGGCCACCATCAACTGGCGAACATATCGCAAGACGAAAGTATACTATAGAGGGACAGAGATGAACATGAAGACTTGGATGCCAAAGAAAGGGTTTTGGTCCGGGTAAGTCGGAGATTATGGTTTTGGATGTCACTGCGGAGGCTGAACGTGCCCAGGAAACGTGTTATGACTGGTCCAGATGGGACAGGGTACATGTGGAAGAAACGATGGGGCAAGCCTGCGGATGTAAGTCAGCAACAGCACTCGGTTCTAGATGTGGAAGTCGCTTACCTTCTTTCATAGCTGATACGCTTGCCTAACAAAGGGGCCGTGAAATCTAGACGCGGAAAGAAACGAATCATGCGAATAACGAAACCGTTGATGAGTTCGAATACGTACATCGAAATCGACCGGGATGGGGAATACATGCTAGAGCTGATCATCGTCGCAGCTGCGTTTATGGAGAGGGAAAGACTAGGTGGTAATGCGGGAGCACCAAGTGGAGGAGAGCTAGAGCAAGTGGCGAATAGTCTCTCTGGAGCGGCTCAGGCATGGGGATCAAGTTGAAGATACGACTCACCTATTTATACGCAATGCAGCGAAGGACTTTAGGAAACATACCTGTATCGATAATTTATACCCTACGAGCATATAAAGTTTGGAATAAGAAAAGGTGTATATGCTATAACCG
This sequence comes from Cerrena zonata, assembly GCA_038087015.1. Taxonomy (NCBI): domain Eukaryota; kingdom Fungi; phylum Basidiomycota; class Agaricomycetes; order Polyporales; family Cerrenaceae; genus Cerrena; species Cerrena zonata. The sequence goes on along the minus strand of JASBNA010000057.1, from coordinate 24,021 downwards.
TGAAAGAGAGTCCCATGTTGTACATATTACAAGTCCAGCCAACAGCTACGATTGAAAAGAAGAAAAGAAAGTCAATAATACACACCAAGGATATAAACGTACATGAACAAGAAGAGAAAGAAAGGGACTCATGTGAACTCATCACATAATGGGGCAGATAGCAGAGCAGCACTTCGACCAGAAACTCTGAGCAACTTCGTCATCCAGAGCCTTGATGACTCCACCGCTCCGTTTGATAGTGATAGTATAGACGGCTTCACCAGTCGTCGGTGCAGGATACCACCATTTAAGGACCTGACCATCGACTGCCCACCGGCCATCAGATGTAGAAACATCCAATGCCAGTGGGACGGAAATAGTTGAACGATGTGAAAATGATAAACGCCATGGGCGCGGGCCCGCAGGTAATTCTAGTTCAGCAGCAGTTTCATGGATCGTATCGGACGATGAGACTTGAGATTCAGAAGAACTCTTAGGCAAGTCATCGTCCGACTGTGAGTCGCCAACAAAACGAGCGACAACCTCGTCAGTGGCAAAATGTACTAAGGGAACATAGATTTCGGTTGCCAGTTCTTCGTCGTCGTCGTTATCTAGTGTTGATGAAGAATCTGAAGCGACTCCACCGCGTTCGAGGCCCTCTGGAATGGGCTTATCTTCTGGACGTACACGAATGGTAAGCTTGAACTCGGTTTTGGTGATATCGAACTGGATGTCGGTTGGTACACCGATAGTGACCATGGGATAAGGACGGCAGAAGGCTTTGTAAGCCCTAGCACCGTCGGTGAGGAAGTCGTATGCGTTCGTCCATTGGGATAATGGATTGAGGGGGGTAGGTTGTATCGTTGATAATGAAAGAGACGATGTTGCAGCCGAATCAGCCTTCTTTAGCAAACGAGCTGTCGATGCATCGCTGTTCTCCATCCTATAACCCTCCTTTTTCCGAAGATCATCAGGACTCCAGATACTCAGATCCTCCATATTCCAACCATCGCCCCAAGCATGCGAGCTATCGGGGCAGTACGTCCACATGGTATAGTTGAGCACGTTAGGTCCGTCGCAAGCATTCATACTCGCATCAAGAGCTTTCTGCTGATTGGAGTAATCACCTTTATACTTCCCGTCATCAGTCCATCCATACGACTTCTTATCGTCCATGTCGTATGGAATCCCGATTTCGCCAATGAGCGTGGGGTAAGTACCAAGAATCTTCGCATCGTTCTTCAACTCTCCCAACTGCTCCTGTAAACATTTTCGAATAGCCTTCTCCCCAATCCTGACAGCGGGAAGGCTTGATTTGTATTTCCCTCGTAGGACGCCAAGTGCATCGGCATTGAACCAATACCAATGGCGGTTGACGAGCGTAAGACCATCGTAGTAATGCGTCGAATGACAACACCGCCCCTTCAAGTCGGTTTCGCCAATGGGAGGAGGGGGAGCAAAGACAGGTGGTGCAACGAAGAGAATAGCTTCTGGGTGTGCTTGGCGTACCCGCTTGGCAAATGCTTGCCAGTGCGGTCTCCAGTAATCTTCAAGGAAAACCACCTCCCTATCCGTATCGTTCGGACTTGTCTTGAAGTAGTCCGGTACGATGACATATCCGGATTGGACATCCCAGAGCCCGTGTTGAGCCCAGATACAGGTACCCAGTTTCCAGCCTGGGTCCCGCTTCCAGCCCCACTTGGGGTGAACCCCGTCAAATTCTACGGAGGGGTCTAACCAGAGTTTCTTGCCTTTGGGATCGACGGTCACTGTTTTCCCCTTCTTCGGTCCAAAGGCACTGAATGACCAAGTGTCGACATCTTGGGCTCTTCCCATCCCGAGCTGGAAAGACTGTATCGGGGTTGGGAAGGTTCCCTTTTTCAGCGTTGAAGTCTGTTCGGTAGGGTATACGTTCAGGTTTTCATAGCCGCAGAAACCCTCGTAAGGTTCGTTCAGACTGTCCCAGCCGATAACACAGTCTTCAAGAAGATCACCAGCCTCTCGTATCCGGTCTGCAAGCAATCCCATTGCCTCAATGTAATGTGATTGTAGGTAGTCTTGAATATTGACACCGTCGATGATACATTTCGGCGCGAAATCTCGGCCGGCAAAGAACAGCGTGAAGACGGTTTGAACAGCCAAGCGTCCGTAATTCGTACTCCAAATCATAGCGGGAAGCTCTGCTGGGTTCGGCTTTTCAGGGTCAGGGTATTCTGAGTGGATGACGGCAGCGTTTGTGACTGTGATGTTACGTGGATTGAAGCCGCAAGCGGGCAGAGTCCAGTAGGGAGCTCCCGAACCACCGCTGAACCTTGACCACTGTAACGCTTGTTAGGACAATAGTCGTTGTCAGGACGAACACAGACTTACAGTGTCTTGGTGAGGGTCCATAAGTATCCGGAAGCCGTATTCCTTGCACTTTCGAAGGACGCGGATGGTGTAATCTATGAATTCGTGGTCGTATTCCCCCCTGTAACAATATAGTTCACAAACTGCACGCGGAGGGCAAAGTGTGAACGAGACTTACGGTCCTGCATGTTCCAATGCTTCCCATGTAACCACATATCGAAGAAAGTTGAATCCCCAACCCTTCAGTCGAGATAAGTGAATATCTGCAGACCCGTCATCCAGGTTTAATGGTCGTCCGACGAAGCTCTCTCCACCATTCTCGGCGCTCTCCCAGAAATCGTCAAGCACTTGCGACTGGTGGTCTAAAGGAGCTTTCGTTGAGCCAGACAAGTTGACTCCTCGCAAGAGTACAGTTCTTCCAGCATTGTCGACGAAGTTGGTTTCGATAGTGTGAAGGAAGCCGGGGCAGACTGGATTACCGGTAGCAGGTGATATGGAAGGTACTTTGGGCATGACACGTCGTGTGAAGGGCTTTATTGGTGTCGTTAAAGATTAGTGAGGAATGGAATGAGGATTGATGACGCCGATTGATAGACTAGCACTGCCAGTCTCGACGAGGAGAGGGAGAGAAGGAGGAGGAGGGCAAAGTGGTGCCATGCTTGTCCTATAATCTTCTCTTAACCGAACGGCCCGGAAGCTGTGAGCCCGCGCATATGGCAAGTCTGCAAATACTATATCTGAGCCTCAGACCATCACCGACCAGACGAGTTCATCTCTAGAAGTACAGACATTGGAGACCTCGAATGTCGGGGAGCTTATGGAGGAAGGTAAGTGTGCGTTGTAGTATGAACTCTGAATTCATTCTAACGGACATCTAGGCGCCAGGCCGGAACTATCATAATACTAGGCTCTTTCAAATTCAAGCTTTTGAGAATGCTGATTGAAGTCTGAACGTATACTCTATCGTTTCGTCATCGAGCAACGATTCAAAGCTCACCATGAGAGCTAAGTGCTACTTATTCCTTATATGAAGTCTAAATCCCGCCGCCACTTGGCACATTGACCTGTTTGACAATCATAACACCTAATGACAATACCTTGCCGAGTTTGACCTTGGGCTAAAGTATAAGTATCGCGTAAGCGTGACGCGCCCCTCATTCAACATAACTTTCGTGTCCTACCATTCCAGTTGATCCAGCAACAGGCTCAAAGGGATTTCGTTTGCTATATCTCTCAACGTTATTCTTGACCTCTTCATCTCAATGTCTGAACTCCAGTCTCCACAACCCCTGTATATCGGCCACTTCGAGGCATATGTGCCGAAGAATATCTTTAGCTTGCCTCGAGCCAGAACAGAACGGACTACGTGCCTTCCTACTACTCCTGCGCGAAAAAACAAGACGAGCCACTTGCAAACCCCACGGTCCGAGAGAAGAAAACATACTACGACGGGCACTGGTGTCGTTAGTGGCACTCCCAGCTCTCATACCCCGAGGAAGAGTTATCGGTCAACTGCAGGCGGTACCGAATTTATCCTGGTCTACCCTTCGAATACTACACGTTCCGACAACTATTGCTCGTTCTGCTCGTCTACGCAATTTGGCGTTACTGGGGTCAACATTGGAGAATACCTCAGTAAACGGGATAAACCAATCGGACCTGCTATCCCTGTGGACCTCTTCAATCAGATGCATATGAATGACATGATTACCATTACGTTCAAGGTATGTTGTGAGTCTGGGATGGTGTTATGATACTCATCGAGTCGGATTACAGTGGCCTGGCTACGAAACAATAGTCCGGCAAGTCGAAGTCCAGTTCGTACATGATCGCGGCCTTCTCTTCCATGCTCTCGTCATGCTAGTTCAAGAACTCATCCATGAAGAATATAATGTCAGTATCTCGTCGCAAACCTCTCTCATTACCATCTTTTTAACCAGATCAACAGAATTGCGATATCACTCTTGGTGAAAACTGGAGAATTGGCCCAGGGGGTATATCATTCGATAAGATATGGATCAAAGGTTTCGACAAGACAAAACAAGGCTGGATTCCTTGGTTGGAGCTTGCAATTTGATGACGTCGCCTATTGACGTCTCGCACTACACTAATACTTATTATTTAATTTGAATACCACATTGTGGCCCAACGATTACATTCATTAATGCATATGAACGATTGGATTTACAGGACAAAAACTCGTTATGAATAATTTCTTGGACAAAAGGGGTGTAAACTCAGACTCGGGGGCATTCAGGCCTCAGGGACGATGCTTTTGCCAAGCAGATGCAAATAACGCCGGAATAACTTTACTCAAAGTAACTCAAAAGTGCGAATGATATCATGTCCGTTGACTAGGACGTCTTATCTTCGTTCGCAGCCACGTCCATTACGTGAATCAAGTTGACAAAATCATTTGAATTATTGTACACTTTGTTGTTCTATCACTTGCAAGATCGAAATTCATAACACAACTATCCGCTGACGAGCCCCTTCCTGCTTATCTGCAGCTGCATCCAAAGCCTCTATCAACTCCTCATCAACAAACTCAGGTACATGATGCTGAAGGTACCGCAGAATGTTCATCGACCAAGTGGGTGTCCGACGAGCCCATGGCATTGGTTTGTCTGTCACCAGATCATTACGAATGGCAGCAGCAAACCTGGATTGCAAATCGAGGAAATCTTCTCCGTAAGTCCATATATCCGGTACTGGCACCTGGTCGACGAGGGAAAGGACGATCATACATAATTTGATAGGCTCTAGAGAACGATTATCCGGTAAATCGCCAATAGAGATGATAGACTCGTTGTCGGCGTCGTTGTTTGTATCTGGGACGTCATTGATGATGTATCTGTCCAGAAGCTGATGTGCGGCCGTTAAGATATTGGGTAAGACTGTCGACCACAGTGTTAATATTCTCCAGATACGAATGTATGAATGACAACTCACACTCGGTATAGGGCACCTGAGGAGCAGGGTTGTACGACGGGTGTTTACACAAAGCTTCCAACACACCACGAGCCGTAACAGCACTGAGTCCTAATAAATGACAAAACAACTCCCTGACGTTCTCTTGTTCCACAAATAGGAAATCCGCAGCGATAACGAAGAAAACCGCCTCCGCGATCTCAGCAGTCCATTCTGACGGGCCAAATTCACCATGGAATGACATCACTCGATCAACTTCCTGATTGATCAAGTCCACCATCGTCCGTTGTAAACACAGAGTACCAGTCCTCGACATCTGTCCCATCGTACTCCAGTGCAACGGAAGGTCTTCCAAAGTGGTCAAAGTGATGTCACAGCGGTAAGAAATAATTTGGCGGATACAGGGAAGGGCATCGACCAGTTCAGCGTCCCTTAGACATTCCCCTACCGGTTCCAAGAAGTCATCGTCGAGGAAAAGGGCGTCAGCGGATGCGAGGTATGGCATGTCGTATGAAATGTCTCCACGAACTTCCTTTTCTTCACGAGGACCTGTGACATCGACGAGGTAAACAACTGAGGCGTTATACCACTTCGACAAAGAACTGGAGATCCTGTGAGAAGCGGATTGAATAAAAGTGCACGATGATGAGAAGGAAGGGATGGCTTTGGTGCATGCAGCAGGCATATCACGTGTGATACGAGACATAGGCTGTAAGAGACGAACGGGCCCATAAAGCAGGCAGTTCAAGCCAACGACTAGAACAGGTCGTATTCTCTGCATGGCCCCTTTCAACATTCGACTTTTGTATGGACACTGCGAAGAAAAGGCGGACGCAACATTGGCGGTGATAAATATTGCTGCCCAGGCTAGGATGAGACTGCTAACGACCCAACCTATGGTCGGGTTAAGTTCACGCAGGAACTCGCTCAGTCCAATAAAGAACAATACAAGGGCTACCTGCACCAAAAGAGGAAGTGCTGCGGCGATCTCAAAGACCCGCCATCTGATCAGTCCTTCATATCGAAACTGACGTATACGGACGTGGGCGCGAGGGGACAAACTGTCATGAGACATGTACTCATGCAACCACTGTTTGACGAGAATCCCAAGCGAGGCAGTAACAAGACTGCAGATTAGGCTACAGAACCAGAGTCCGTTAATTCTGACCATAGAAGGATTTGGTTTGAAAGTCGAGAGTGCCGCTATGCTAGGTATCGTCGCATTCACAAATCCCGGGGACAGGGTGAAGCTTGTGAGCTGCTGTGAGATCTGCAGAAGCAAGCGCGACGATACATCTCCAGAATCTTCTTCTAGTTTTTGATATGACTCGATAACGAAGGCAGTGAGTACTGCGGAAAACAAACCAGCCTGTTACCCAAGTAGGTCAATCTAAGATGTAGAATGTAAACCAAATACGGGGGGACGCTCACGAATACGAGAAGGGTGTCTATATCTTCTTTGACAACCTTGATTTTGTGATCATCGTATTCTCGTAGTACCTTGGACACCTTGGACCACCCTTCGCGGCTATTTGGAGGTGACTCGGGGGGTTCCCAGTCACTAGTGAGCTCATCCTATAAGATCAGATCTCAATTATCTCGATGCATATGTGGATCCTGTCTAAACTGACATCAAAATCTTCATCTTGAAGGGTCATACTCGGTGACAGCGGATCCGGGTCTTCCTGTTCAACTCCATATTTGCGATCGCTGATCAGGGGCGGACTCGGAGAGCCTCTCCTCAAATCTTCCATAAATTGCTCTTGGAGACGTACGGCCGACGCGCCAAATCCGCTGTACGAGCTCCTATGTCGACCAGCGTGCCTTGACTGAACAAACGTTCGACTCGGAGGGCGACATTTCGCTGGGATCTTTGCACGCTGATAGGTCTTTGAATGCCGGACTTCATCATGAAAAACGAAACCCTTACCGGAATGACGTTAGGCCCCCGGGCTAGCGTTTTGTCTGACATTCTTGACTGATATCCTAGGACGAGTCAAGTTGATCTAGGGACGGGGGGAAGAATGACAGATCTGGTCAGCGCAACAGCCCCCACATACACTATTTGAACGGACACACTCATATTGAGCGTCATGTCTTGGCTGTGTGTGTAACCTGTAGTCTGCGGCAATAAGGCTGTCCTGGAATTTGGAAAGTGTTCGAAGAAAGAACGAAGCGGACCGTCGGCTAATGATACTCACTCACCGCTAAATTCCGTCTCTCGTGCCTGTGGCACGAGTTGCTTGGATGCATAAATATTGACTCTCTGGCTTCGATCTGTCTCTAGGTATCTATCATGTGTACCATGTGCATTCGCGGACACACGTTCGATAGAAATACAGAAAGTTAAATATCACGACGATGTGGTTCTTGTCTTTATCCCTCTAAGAGCTAGACGCTACGGTTCAAGGGTAAGGACAATGGTTGCTCTCGTTACTCTTGTGTTGTTGGCTACTTCTGTTACGTTGAGCAATGCCTCTCCTTGGGAGCTAGATCCTCTTCGATGGGCAGGCGGTACTAGTATCTATTTCACAGGTGAGCTGCTCATTTATGCCATGTCGATCATAACTCATGCGATTCACTATGGCTAGGTCCTGACGTCAACAATGTCCCTTATGAAGTTCCTGAGGGATGTGTTGTTGATACTGCGGCCTTCGTTTCCAGGCATGGGGCTCGGTTCCCAGACCCTGGCTCATACCAAGGTTGGGTCACCCTCGCGTCGAAGGTGAATTCACAGTTAGTTTACATGGAAATGATATTTTATGGTTCTTCTTATTTCTAGATCTACAACGCAAGCTTTACCGTCAGTAGAGAAGGGTCTGACCTGGATTTCATCAAAACTTGGCAACCCGTCGTGAGACACCTAACGGAAGACGTAGCTAAGCTCAACTTGCTAGGCTACCAGGAACTGTGAGCAATATATATCTCATCGTGAATGGTGCCGAAAGCTAATCCAATGTTAGATATGACATGGGTGTTGGATACCGTTATCGTTACCCCGATTTTTATACCCCTAATACACCCTTCGTTCTTTGGTCCAACCTCTACTCAGCCTCACCTCGCGTAGTTGACTCTGCAAGGTAAACTTGCTCAGCCTTCTTGACGTTGCCCAATGACTCAACGATCTCTATAGGTTGTTTACTCGAGGCTATATGGGACCCAACTCTACTATGGGTTCTATCTACGTCCTGAACTCCAAGGATCCCCTTGCTATTGCTAACTCGCTTGGACCCTCGGATGCTTGCCCTACCTATGCCGATACCGAAGGTGGAAATTCCACTGCTACATGGAATGGCATATACCTCCCTCCTATCACCAAACGTATCAATAGTTTACTCAAAGGAAATCTCAATTTTACAACCTCGGACGTCTCGATCTTCCCTACCCTCTGTACATATGAGACAGCTATCACTGGAAAGCGCAGCCAGTGGTGTAATGTCTTTTCGGATTCGGAATTGCGCGACTTTGAATACGCTCAGGATCTGCGATACTACTACGGTCATGGTACGTTTCAGCATATCTTGCTGCGGTCTCGTTACATTGAAGATAAAATTATTTGTCGCTATCATACAGGTCCCGGTTCTCTCAAGAACAGCACGATGATGCTTCCTGTACTCAATGCCATCGTCAAGAGTTTCCAGAATGGTCCGAATAAGACTTACACCAACAGTGACGGTACCACTTTCGTACCCCCACCCCTTCTTGGTATGTTCGCCAACGACGGTCAAATCAACCAACTGGTTTCCCAAACTGGTGTTTTCGACGATGAATCTCCTCTTCCCAGTACCTATCGGCCCAAGAACCAGGTGTGTACATATAATCACTTACCTCAACACTAGTATACTAATGAGCTGTTATTTTGAAGCGTTATTTATCCAACCGTTTCGTGACGATGAAGGGTACGGTTGGCTTCGAGAGGCTGACATGCTCCAACCAGCAGTATATGCGCATTACTCTCAACGATGCCGTCTATCGTGAGATCTCATTTCGCCCCTATCACATGTGCGTTTTATCTGAAGTTTACTTCGTTTTATAGCTGTTCCATCCTGCAAGTCTGGACCAGGAGCCTCGTGTCCGTTGAGCCAGTATGCGTCGCTCATCGCTAAGAAGAACCAAGCTGCGGGGTCTCTTGTTGAGGTTTGCAAGATCAATGCCACTCAGGGAACTATTTCAGAGAAAACGAATACTGCAACCTTCTTGTTCGATCTGGCCCTTCCATTTGCACAGGTGGTCAAACCCTAATTTACATCATACATGTACAGTACCGGTTGCCGGTCTACACGCTCCTTTATTTCACAAGAATAAGTTACTTCATATCTGATAATGCAGGTTACGCACTGCTCACTACGACAACACTCTGTCTTATACACGTGTGGGGGACTGACCCACTCGGCCTCATCAATCTTTCTAATCTCAAAAAGCACGTAAGTGATATCCGACTATCTCGGAGAGATGGCCCTCTTTTCTCGATACAAGTTGTGACAGTGAGTGATATGTATTGGCCCATTTCTGTGAAGTAAGACATCATTCCCACACATGGAATACAGTGTAGTAGGTCACTCATGGATACGGGACGTGTAATACGTCCATTGTAACGTAGCAGTTAGGATAGATTGTGTATGTGATATAGTACACGAAAATCATGACGGGGCTATGTTCCTTCCAGTAAGTGTCCTTGGGCCCGACTTGGTAGTGGGTTTGTTTCAGAAAGTCGGAAGAGTTAAGTTAGTCTGCCGACAGAGGGTATCCGGTTCGTGAGCTTCAGTGATCCTTGGAGGTATACTTCTTTGCCCTGTCAGTAACAACTAACCAGACGCGTGAGATCGACAACATGAAGAAAGATAGCTATACTCACATCCTTGCAATTGTTCCTTCTTCTGTTCGGGTGTCTCCATATTGACGATATTGTCTATTAGAGTGTTACCGTCAATTTTCTCGTTGACTAGTTGGTCCCAGATGTCCTCGGCTTCGGTAGAGGGCATATCGGTGATTGCAGTCACTAGTTCGGCCACAAAGTCATGAGTGAGGTGATCATGGAGTGCTCCTGTGATAACAACCTTGATGTCGGAATAGTGCGTGAGAGAAGTCATTGAGACTGAAGTGCGAAGCTTTGAAGAGGAGGGTTGTCCAAAGTGATGTTTCAGTGAGAGATGGTAGGAAGAGAGTGTGAACGTACTCAGTGGTGGCAATGTTGGGTTTATATACGACCAATGAGTGGCACAAAGACAAAGAAAAGCGGAGAAATGGTATTTGAAGGTCGGGAAAGCATGGTCCCCATCGTCGTGCGCCACATCGATTCCTTCTTTGAGCTAAGATATCAAAGGGTGGTCAATGACACAAATAAATGAAGTCTTACAGCGTAAATTATGTTTAGAGTTCGGGATTGCCAACCCTTGACCAGACGCGGGATCCTATATGTCATACTTATATGTGCTATTGTCAGTAATAATTGGTTTGAGATTACGAGCTGAATAAAGACCATTTATCACTACAGCCTCTACCCAGGACGAAGACAATCGTTCACCCTGCCGCCGAGCCCCAGACAGACCTTCTTTCGATGATATCTATTATTCCCAAGCTTTCGTTGTAGAAAGACATCGCGTTAGATATTCAACTTTACAAAAGATGGAGATATTTAGAGACGATATACAGTCCAACCAGATAGTGACTCAATAATTCAATAAACATGAAAGTCAGGGATCGACGGTAGCATAGGCCGGTCTCTTGCCATCCGAGGCTTGAGTACGGGCGGCAATCAAATGGACACGTGCGTAAGGCTCAAAATGGGAAGAAAGAGGCCTCGGAACTTAGTACGACTCGGAAGCATCTCAGATTCCTTCTCAATACCATAAATACTCAGAAGATAAATTGTTTACACTCTGGCATGTTAGAGATACGGTATTTATGTGAGTCACACATTGAGGAGGTCAGGGACTGTATATGAGATTTGAAAGTGGGGCTCGCATCACTACCGTGAGACTGAGCACAATCGGGCCTAGAGACCAGGATACACTGGACCGCCAGGTGCAACGTAAACCTAGAATAAAATGAGTCGAGATCAACAAAAGTGTTGCATTGAAAACTTACCTGATCGGCAGCATCTCCTTGATATGGGTTGAAGTGGATACCTGGGTCCGTTGGGGAGTACGCCCCGGGGAATGCGAGGCTAGTTGATATAGTTGAACGTTCGATTACATCAGTTCAATGTTTTTGAGCCGGAATGAGATATTCAACTCACCCCGAAGGACTCTTCGTCCCGGACCTGGTCACACATATACGAGGGATTGCGTATGGATCTGTACCATGAAACACAGATTATACATAAGATGCGTGACAGTGTAGACAACGCACCCCTGCAGATCTTTTGAGACACCCCATCCAGGAATATACTGGTTACCTGTCTTTATTTGTGGGACGTAGCCATGTGCAGTCACAGAGTGCACTAAGGTCAGAATGGTAATAGCACCGACAAAAAATAGGCTTGTGGTTCGGGGCGTAAGAACAAGTAATTTGTCCAGTGTAGTTGAACCACTGGTTGAGGTAATACTCAGGTATTTATCATGATGGGCATCCTAGAATTGGGTCGATTGTCCGCGTTGCCAGACATTCGCTAAACAGCCTCAGGTGATGAATTGGCCACTGTGTTGCGATGTCGAATTCTGCAAGTGAAGTCACGGTTGGTCCGACCATCTGACCGAACAAGATCTACCGACAGAGTAGACCTAAATGTCGGAAGCGGTTCGGAGAGAAAGGGTCGTGTCATGAGCGAGGTTAAGCATACCGTTAAACTCCGTCAGCCTAAATATCAGCGTACAAGACATCTTTGCCACAGAAAGAGCATGAGTCCCTGATAACGTTGTTGCTTGGCGTTTCTTTGTTAGGGTTCGCTGGTGTACATGACAGAAACACGGGGTAAGTTACCGTACTCGGATCCATATATACACATATGGGGAATCACGAAAGCACTGTCATGGTTGACGTTGGATGTATGAAATCGATAGATTGATATCACCACATGCTACGGACCTCCTCGTTCAGAGTCCATGGCTCTCGCTGAGATCTCCGGACTCTGCCCATGATGGATTGATGTGAAGAAAGTTCATTGAGCGGTAGATTATTGCACACGAGTTACCGGCTGTACTGAGCTTGAAAGAAACGAGGTCTATTACCGGTAGTCACTGATGGGCGCCGTTGTAGAAGGTTGTGCTATCGAGCGTAGAAATTGATTGATCTATCATTCCTGGAGGGATGGCATGCACTAGTAGATTGTGATCTTATAGTATGAGTCGAGAACATAGATAGAGGCATAGAGAGATCAGCGATTCGTTGTGAGGGGTTCATGCATAGAAGAAAGGACCCTCAGTCTAGAAGTTCAGAGCCTAGTTCCAGTCGAATCCGAGAGATCCATCGTTCACCTCGCAGTCAGCACCCCAGATAGTTGTGCCAATATTAAGACGTCCAAATGAAATAAGCCACATCTTAGGTAGCATTAACTTATCGAGAGAGGCTGTCTGTAGTTCGTCTGCAGGATCCGAGTCAGATGATGGTTCCTACGAAAGGGATTAGGTTACGATTAAGTGATACCCGGAATGTTAATGGCGAACCTCAGTTGATAGACGCAGGTGACTGTCCACTAAACTCCTGCAAATAATTTCCGCAAAGTCTGCAAATGTTGTTGATACACTGAGGCGCATACGCTGTACCTGCGGCTCATACTTATGGTACTTAAAGCAGCTGGTTGAGGGTGTGTCGAGTGATTATAGTATGTAAGAACTCACCATAAGCTTCCACACGATAGTAACCTCGCTTGTCAAGGGAATAGTCTTGTCTCCATCGTCGAGAATACTTCGATCGTTGAGAAATTGAGATACATCGAGGCCGGGTATCCCATTACAGGTGAACAATAGTCCTGGGATGTAGTTGGGAACGCGTAGTGGTGTTTCACCTGGAGCGAGGACTGAATTCACCGACAAAGAATTCTCTTCAATCGCCTGTTCAAAAGCTGGGGCCTCGAAGATTTGCTCTTGTCGATGTTCCATATATCGACCCAGATGGGCCGCCTGTGACGGAGTTCCCCTGCTTGTGGGGAGTGAATAATTGTGGTGGGTATCATCGGTGATAATGATGAGTGGAATAGAGACTTCGGGGGACTGGAGTTCCATATTCAACATGGCTTCTTCTAGCTCAGAGACAGAGATAGGTTGTATATTAGTGACAGAATTCCAGTTAGGAGAAGTAGCGTGGTGATCACTGAACATGAGAGAGAAGTCTGAGAGGAAAGGAGGAATGAGTGGGGTCTCACGACGTTGTGGTGGTGTTATATAAGGGGTTCACGTTTGACATCTGGGATATGAGTAGTCAATAATGAACTCGATGAAATTGTTAAACAATGCCGCTTCCTTACTTACCGTTTACACGCACAGTCGACAATCGTATGGTAGACGACGGCCCATGCCTATTAGATATCCCGAAGGCTGTTGTTGGCAAGATAAAGTCAATGATCAGATACACTGGCCAATGCGGATAATGGAAATTCATAGACAATGACAATGCCAGTGTGCGCTAGTTCATTGACTTGTACAAGGCCGTCGGAGGGCTAGACGCCTCAACGTCACTCGACCTGAATGGAGGATTATAATTAGAAGACGAAGTTCAAAATTTGAGCTATAAAATAACTGGGTAAAAGAGATGGGTGTACACATAGGAATGGGATTCAGAAGATATGCACGGTGAAAGGAGAAGAGCAATCAATAACGGGGAAGGTCGTGTTAGTGAGCCTGTGGGCATGAGCCAAGTGATGTGAGAGCCAGACTGGATGTTAACATAGGGATAAAGTAAGGTAGCAAATCGAGATGAGACGAGGAGCCACACAACACTTGTGAGACGGAAATGAGTAGACGGGAAAGAGGAGGCAGTCCGTGAACCTGTGAGGATGCCCTTGAGCAGAAGACCCATAACGCGACCATATTAACCACGTTATGCGGTATCTACTTCAAGCTCAGCAACCCACATATTCGCTGCAGCAAGTTTAACAGAGACAAGCCATAACTTGTCGAAACTTATACCGCTACGGTGTATCTTCCAGGGAGCGAACTCTGGGGCAATCTTGCGTTGCTACACAAATTATTAGCTCATGAACGAGAAATGGTTAGCTACAAATACTTACCGAAAGCCATTTCAACTTCTTCTCTAACCTAGCACTTATCAAGTTAGCGAACTTTGCTCGAGTAAGATGGCTTTTGTTGTCCTGCACCGGTATGTATAAGCCCACTCGCTCATAACCAGGCCACTAATACAGCTAACACTCAGTCAACGAAGTTGATGGACACTGCATGACTTACTGTTAGAACAAGCCATATTTGCCTGGAGCCCTGGGACCTGAAAACCATATCGTGAGCGCCATCCAATCCTATCTCGTCAATGTGCTTGACAGCGTCTTTTAGTCGGATCCCCGGGATTCCATCGATTGTGAAGTCAACCTGGAAGCTATCATTACTTTTTGCTTCTATACGTTGGGGTACTCTCAGACGAGGGGGAGTCAGGAATCGATAGTCGGTATTGGCGCGCGAACCATTGCCCGAATCACCGATGGGAAGTGAGCCCTGCTGTGAACCTTGTTGTGCACAACCCGAATAGAATGCAGTTTGAGGAAACTGAGTAGGATAATGTGCCGGTGAAAGATCGTGGGTGGCATAAGGAGGCGACAAGTGCGAATGCTGTGAAGATGCCGGTGGTGGATTCGGAGGTGCAAACAGACAAGAAGTAGGGAAATACGGAGATGGAGACGAAGACGTGTAAGAGAAAGGCGATGAGTGAGCGGACGATGGTGACAATGACGACGCCTCCAACAGCGGCGTGATAGATGTGTGAGAGTGAGAGCTCGGAGTCGACCATGGCGATATAGGAGATTGGTCAGATATGGGCAACGGCGGCAACCCATAATCAAAGCACTGAGTGCTATTTGGTACAAAGCTTGTGTCCTCGAACTCCTTGAGTTCTATTTGTTGAAGCACTGGAAGGTAGGCATCATACGCGTTGACTCGAGCTGACATATCAGTAGGACCAGGCGTATGATTTTGGAAATAAGGATGCGAAGCCACGGAGGGTTCGTCCTATATACTGATCAGTCACTGAGCCACTGGAAAAGGAGTATGAGTCAGACTCACCGAAGGCTCACCCATTCCAGGCTGGCCGTTAGAAAAGGTCAACTCATATTGTTGATTGAAGTAGGGGTTGTACATGAGCTGTTTGGCAGGGATAGACAGGAGCTGGATAGAATCAGTTGAACATGTATCTCGGGTTATATCCCCTCCCACGATGTGGCAGTTCTGGTCAGCACTAAACATAGTGGAATCAGCACGGTCGAGATTCTACACGACTCTACATTCCTAGAAACATCGATGGAAAAGAGACACGACGTCAACACGAGTGGGGATGTTCACAGGTTGGGACCAGTATAGGGAAGATGCGTCCAGGGAAATGTGTTGGCAGTGCAGGGCCTCAAGGATCACGACAGGACGATGTCATAGACCTTCCAAACTCTGTCTGAGAACGAATCTAAACAAAATACATGCGATGCGGGACCTCCTGATGAGCCCACCCAAAGGCACTTGAGAAAGTCCTTGAACACCGCCATACGCGCTACACAGAGCGCTGGTCATCATGACCTCTTCCTCGAATTTGTCAACCGGCCACAAACTCGAGATTTACAATAATCAAGATGTGCACGACCTTATTCATTTTTCCTTCCATAACTCAAAATAATTGCAGCGTGTTATAACAGAAATGGCACTTGGTGCTCGAACCAAGAGGATGGTCGACGTCACTGAAGGCGATGTCGCATTATATCTTTCAAGGTAATTCCGCAGAGTGGCAGTGAAGCTCAAGAAAGGATGAAATCGAATGTGGGGTAGTCGTACGTATTTATTTATTCTTAGTTTTGACAACACCATGCTTACAATCTCGCGTATTTTGATTGATGTAGCTATCCTCCATGGACCGCGAACACTGCCAAATTACATTATCTCTGCTCCTTTACCTCGAACGTGACAGATACGTACTCAGTTTCGCCGTACTTATTAGTACCAAATGAATATTGACAGGTCCACACTCATATCCCTGACCATCACGGCCGGAGCTGTAGACAGACACTTTGAGCATGGCTTGAGGCAAATTCATCACTAGGTGAACGATAATGCCGACTGTTTATTTTCACCACCGATAATTCCAGTACGGAGCCAGAAGTTCCGCATCGTGATTTCCTCCACCGGTTACGACCATCCAGGACCAGCATGATCTCTATCGTCCACCTTCGAACTGCGCACGCATATAGCGTCTTTCTACCTTCAGCTGACCAAGTATAACGAAGTATTTCGCTGAATTATCATTTCCCACTGTATTCCATGCGGCACTTCCAATCTCGCACCCTTGTCGCTCGACTCCATCCTCCATTGTTCATTTATTCGCCTCGACCACAGTTTCTTCAAGCGATAAGTTCTCGCCTCCGCTGATAAGTATGATTTGGTGTTCAATTAGAGATGTCCTCTATCTCTGCCTGTCAATGCCATTTGACTCCTGATTATACCCGATCGTTCAAGATTATCTGTGGTGCTAAAGTTCAATGTTCCACTGTGCCTCCGTATTCTGCATCGGTCCCAAGTTGATACTTACAGGGATCATAAAACAAGAAACATATCATACCGGCGATCTAGGTCATATGGACGCCTACCAATGCACAAGCTTAACGCCGCGAGTCTCGGGTGCTTTGGAGCTGTCGCGGCGGAGGATTTTAAAAGACCGTAGGTACGTACGCGTCCTCCATAACCTCCGCCTAAAACGCATCTCAAGCGACATAATATATAGTGATCCCGATCCTCGTGGTCCCTTGGGGGCATGTCGAGGGCTGAGACCCTTCAATTCCGGAAAATCTGCCTCATGTTTACAACGCGGCACCAGTGTATCCTCTTCAAATACGTCAATTTCGTTGTGTGGACCCTGTGTTGCTGTGCTTGACGTGCTGTGAGTCACTGTTTGTAAGTTATCCCATTTATTCATTTTCTACACCTCAACTTGGCATAGTTCGATCGTTTGTGCAGATCCATCAGAGTGGTTACCTCAATTTGGTGCAGCAGCACTGATCTGAGGACTGCAGGGACCTTGTCCGACCATTTGGCTCTCTTTTTCCAAAACTAGACGCCGTAGCCTGAGGCTTGCGTACACCATACATTGATACAGACTATCATCCCAACCAACTTCTATACCCGGGCCCTACTTGTGAATCTACGCATCTGTCAAGTAGCTTCCAAGTATGTCCATGTAACGCCCAGTCTCCTCATAGTGCGGTGCATGACTTGACTCGGCGAAGGTCACCCACTTGACTTTGGGTATACTAACGAAATGTCTCTTCATCACACTATCTTGCGCCCCATCCCATTTCCCGTTTGTTAGCAAGGTTGGTACGTTAATTCGATATAGGTCCGCCGTGATGTCGAAGCTTTTCAACGTTCCGGAGATGAAGAACTCGCTAGGCCCATTCCTGATTGATCACTAATGTCAGATCGCCAAAAATGACACCGCGATTTTTGAAACTCACATCGTCATGTACACTGTAGGATCCTGTGCGATGGCCTGGAAGCTCTTGACGAAACCCTCAGGCATGGGCTTGACCCTACAAGTAAACTCCTCATTGTATCTGTCCGAGGCGGCTTGGTACTCCGGACTTTCCACAGTTCCAGCAGCCTCATGTTTGTTCAGAACTTCTTGCACATCCTTCGGAAGCAAGGCCTTCAGCCCGCCCGCCGCCTTCTCCCAATCTTCCATTTTCGCCGGAGACGAAGCAAGGACGAGACGCCTCAGCCCCTTTGGTTGGAGGATGGCAAAGCTCGCGGCTAGCATCCCTCCCCAAGAGTGTCCTAGGAGGTCATACTCCTGGATTCCGAGATGGCCGAGAAGGTTATTAAGCTCGTCGATGAAGAGCTGGACGGTCCAAAAGCTTCCGTCGCCTTTCTTCTCGGGAAGGTGAGTGGAGGCACCATTTCCTATCTGGTCGTAGAAGACGATTGGAATACCATGAGCTCTGTAAAGCTCGTCGTGATTAGTGAGGTAATGGTGCGTGGCGCCAGGACCTCCATGCAGTGTGACAAGAGGCGTCTTTCCTGAGGACAAGTCGCCGCATATCCAATAATATGTCTTGCAGGGCTTTCCCGCTGCAGGGACGTTAAAATCAACTTCTCCTTCGCGGTATGGGGTTGACATCGTTCGACTGTGGCGTATACGAGGGGAAAAGAGTGTTGGTTGTTAAGCTCTTGCTTCTTGTTCCCACTCACCTTTGGTTTTATATCATCACTCAATCCGCATCGGATAGCCGACAGTAGAAGATAGGGTATACCCATGGGGTTCTCTGGGCGGCGAACACACGGATATGAAACCTTGGACCAAATTTCGGCGCGACGAGGTTATACATGTGATCATCCAACATCATCTCTTTGCATGACGACTTCTAAACTTTACTTCCTGGAATGAGACATTTCGCGCACCGGTAAACTGTCATCAAAAGGCAATGCAAAGCGCCAGGGTAGTGATGGAGGTATAGCTGCATTATTCACTTACGTCCCTGCTCAACTTGTACCTGTGTTCCGAACGAGACGAAGGGATGCAATAAATTATGCTATTCACCTAATGACCAACGACCGACATATTGAACACGCGTAAACAGGTAAGCATTCTAGGACGAAGAGGGAAGGGGAATGGTCCATAAGCATAGCCACACCTAGCAATCAAGCACAAACGGATTCATATGTGGAAGTCTATAAAGAACATTCCAAGCTGCTCGGGTGTGTGTAAATATATAGCAGCGAAAGTTATACGCAAACCAAACGGGGCGTATATGTATGTAGAGGGCTATGAGGAAATATCCAAGCTTGGAAGAGCTCCGCACGAATCTCAGCTTCCGTCTCGATCTTCTTAAGCTGCGCTAGCCTCAAGGCGTTCACCCTTATGTTCGATTTTTCTTTGAGGTCTTCAATTGCTTTGAGCTGGCTATCGAGATATGATTAACGTCGGGAAGCGGTGCATGGACCGGAAGAAGACGAACCTTCTTGTTTTAAGTTACGAACTTTCTTTGGCTATGGGATCCAGGTAACGTTTCCTCTGCGGTGATTCAGGCACAGAGGCGTTAGTAGGGGCATCATTGCACCATTAGTTGCTTTGCCGTTCACTTGTATCTACAATCGAAGGCCTTCCGTTCGGCGTCGTAGGCTCCTTTTTGCCACCATCCTTCTTGCCTTTTCTTTCTTCCTCTCTTCTCCGGCTCAGGGCTCCGAACAGGGGACGGAGAAGTCGGTGCACCAGGAACATGTCTTTTCGTACGCGTGCGTCCTGGAGCGGGACTGCGACTGAAGCGACCATTGGGCGTCGACGAACCACTCGGTGTTCCATCTTCACGCTTATAGGCGGAAGATGCCTCAAGGCCACGTGCGCCAGGAGGTCGATAGGCTACAGCAGCCCTCACTGGTGCAGGTTTCGCGACATTGGCAAGCTCTTGTACACTTGGCGAAGGTGCAGGAGCGGCGGGAATATTCTGCGGGAACTGGGAACAGTGTCAATGAGCGCGGGTCTCCACGATGTCTGATAGAGCTCATCGATCAACTGAACGTGCATAAGCGGCCCCGTGCAATGCCAGATCTTGATACCGTTGTCCACTCGTAGGCGAGGGGATAGGTCGCAGTCAAGAGGAAACGCCATCTGGAGACCATTCACAGTGGGAGGTGTTCGCGGCGTCGATGTTTGTGACTTTATTCAGAGTGCGCCGATCGTAAATATCGAGAGTGCCTGCAAGGTTACCGAAACCAGCGAGGGCAATCAATCTGCCTTGGGGATTGAACGAGATAAAGTTGCAGAATGCGGTGCCAAAATCGTGTAGCGGTTTTGCACGTTGGTCAAGCAGCTTGGTCCTTGCGGGCATGTCTGGAGCAGCAAAAATCAGATACACATGGAGCACAGAAATGATTGCCGACACTTACAACCATACACGACAGCGAATTCCTTGGAGTTTGGACTCCAAGCAAAGTCATGAACAGGTCCCTCCTTGTCCAAGGTGACTCGGCAATCATAGTTGCCCGACGCACTGAGCAGGTAGAAACCACCGGTCTCGCCGTAATAACTCTTGTTGGCTTGATCAACATCTGTCTGAGTTAGTATTAACACCTGTGTGCCGATGGTGTTCCACTTGATCGTGGCGCGGTCCGCTTTAAAGAATGTCTTCTGTGACGTGGGTGGCCCGGCGAGAGACGTGAGGCTGTAAATTTTTATACTGGCAGGTTGGCCCTGTGGGGGAAGTGTGAATAAGTGAGCATACATTGTTGACAGCAAGCTCTTACCTTCTTCTCGGCAACGAAGACAGCAATGGAAGGGTTCAACCCAGGACTCAGCGTCACCGAAGTTGCACCCTCGACCTTCAATCTGTCAGCAACGCCCTTGGACCACTCGGCGGGGCGGAAAACTTGGATCTCCTGGCCCACAAGACGAACAGCATGCGACTCAGAGATGGTGTACTGCAGATCCCACCCTTCCTGCGACTTTTGGGTGAATGCGACAAGTTCCTCGCCAGTCGAGACGGAGAAGACTCTCTGGTTTTTGTGTTGCTGACCATCCTCCAGCTTCACCGGTCTCTCCCAGGTCGAGAGATATGTGCCACGCGGCGAAAAGTTGATCTCGACGATGTTCTGAAGCGGCAGCTCCTGAAGCAACTGCGCGCCTTCTGCCTGGTAGATGTGAACACCAGAGGGGAGTGCATACGCATAGAGACGTCCATCGGAGCTGTATTTGTATGTGCGAGCTGGGACATCTGGATTCTGGAAGTTATCAAGAGGCGTGTAATTGGGAGTGCCTCCAACAAGACCGATTTTCTTTTGTGCGCGGTCTGTAGATGCCGAGTCAACACATGAGTGGTATCTATCGGATCGCAAACTTACAAGCATATTGTTGAGAGGGTTGAGAGGCCATCTTGGGAGGAGAAGGTCGAGAGAAAGGGCAGGAAGGGTACAGAGGCAACTGAATGCCTCAAGGTGGTTGAGGGGGCGGAAGAAAGGTGTCGTCTATCTCTTTCTTGCCAATTTCAGCCAGAACGACACGTGCAATTTCACCTGGATTGCCGCCGCCCAATATAGTATGCTTTCAAGTTCAAGCACTCTCTATATTCGATATAAACGGTTGGGTAATCCAATCTTGAAAGGGTTTTTTGAATTCTCGATAAATTAATATTATACAGGTCGATCCTACCGTCGCTTCTCTAGCGAAAAGATTAAATAATATTTGCTACAAGGATAGGGAACAGCCCGTCACTGGGGAATCGTAGAGAAGGGCAATGATAGTAGACGTTCAAGACGATTTGAATATAATAGAGATAGTATGTCGCTCCTAGTCTCAGACTAATAATAATTCAACTCAGTCCGTAGGTTCAGTCCGCCAAAAACAGCCCTAACAAGAAATGCGCCGGCGAATGTTCAACGAGATGAAGTTATAAGCCCATACGAGTGAGGTGATTAACCAAGGCGGGCGCACTGGGCCTCTCTGAAGGGTCTGCATTCCAGCACAGATTCATGAGGTGCCAGAGGTGTCTGACATAGGCATATCAGCGTGGGCAGAAGGACGGCCAGGGCGGTGTCCGGAGATGACACGTCTAGCCACGAGGTTATGGTTCCTAGAAGGGTAGGGGTTTCGCAGAGTGTAGACCTAAATTGGAGCGTCAGTCACTCAAAACGCTATGAAGAAAATGATCTTGGTTCGTACTTCGATAGAAAAACAGGCGAACGAATAAATATCCGATGCTTGTGTTGGACGTGAGTCACCAGTCAAGAGTTCTGGGGCCATCCATTGAGTAGCGCCTCCGTTATACGAACCATGACTATCGTTAGTCGCATTGATGAGAGAACTTAAGCCAAAATCGGCAAGTTGAATACGCAGATCATTTGTGATGAGCACATTGGCCTATAGAAACTTGTTAGAGCGTATGCAATCGAGGAGAAAAGATTACACAACACAGACCCCTCGTACGTCCCCGTGGATCATGCCTTTCTCACTCAAGAATCTGAGAGCCTTGGCGGTTTGCAGTAGCTACAGAAAGACAGATATCTCGTAAAATATATGTATAAAGAAAATAGTTTTACTCACCCATTCACCGGCAGGGTATTCCTTATTTGCATGCTTCAGGGCTTCCGCTGCCTTTAAAATGCTACCCTTCTCCATCCAGGGCGAAATTAGACGCGGTCTGGAAGATGGATCAAAGTCAACTCCAATAAGTGGCAGGATATATTGATAGTCGCATTGCTTCCACAATATAACCTCAACAAAGAGTTTCTGGACAGGGTAATGGTGAAGTCAGATTTAGTTGCTGTTTTCGTTCAAATCTTCGTACCTTCCTGAATTTCGCTTTCTCCCCGTCTGCATCAGGACGAACACGAAGCTGTTTCACAGCAACATCCCTGTTAAGATATCTGCCCTTGTAAACGTCAGAAAACCCGCCATAAGCATATACCGTTGAAGTAAGTTCTACTCCTGAAGCATAGTAGTCGGGAGGAAGGTCGCAAACTTCGCGGCATTTCCTGAGAATCTTCCTGAGATCATCGCAATTTTGCGGGTTCTCATTTTTCTCATCAGGATCTTTGTCGGGTATGGTATTCTATGAAACGTGAGCGCAAGAGGTAATGTGACGACGGATCACGCACTGGTGTTGGAGGGGTGTCTACCTGGCGATCTTTTGCTGGCAAAGGATGTAGTCTTCCATGAGGAGCGGTCGTTTTCGAGGTCCAGTTAGGCAGTACGGGTGCAGTTTGGGTATAGGGTACAGCTTGTAGCACCGGGTTTAATCTCACGAAGGAGGTGTTTGAGGATATGGTTGGCTGGGAGTTTGTTCGTTTGAGTGGGGCTGAGTATGATGATTTAGGTGCGGAGGTAGGTTGTATTGTACAATCGTCAATGTCGTGTGCGGATTAGCGGAAGTAGGTGCAAAAAGTCCTCCTCGAGCAATTTCTTCATCCGCTGGGTGGGGTATCGAGCATAGAGAAATATCTATTGTCTGGTGAATGGATAGCTTTCATTCTAGGCTTAGCTCATACGCCATCATAGAGATTGTAAGAGTATCACTTACTGAGAGTGTTGGGGCATTTTCTCGTCTCTCTTTTCTTGGAGAAGAAAAGGGACCATAATACCTAGGCTGTATAATGGGGTAATTCATCAGTACATGATTAGTACATGATCAGGGAGTATAAGCGTACTACATACCAGCATGCTCAAATGAACGTCGGGAAAAGAGTGAACAACTGTATATCAATTCAATCTGGAGTGCGTCCAACCTAGGACCTCAGCAGACAAGAGCCACTTCGACGGAAAGAAACCGGTAGTCGTTCATTGCCCGGCTCGAAGGATAATCTTGTATGAACAGAGGAAGCTGGGTCGTCGTCTCTCTAAGACTGATTGTGACTGTATAGGTTTATATCGCATAATCAACTCGAAAGTGAGGTAAAAAAGGCGGAGCTAGGCACGCATGCATTATAGGAGCATTCTACACGAGGATCAAGAGACTTCAAGCTTCAGGAATCAGCATGCATATACCTGTCAGCACGACGTGATTGGGAAACAAAAGAGCAAAAGCAGTAGTAAACAACCGAATTGGCGACACGGTTTGCCGGGACGTTCACGGCGCCCTGTTCACCGTGTCTTCTTTGTACTCTACCACCACTTATCGTCTAGCATCGGGCACGATTG